>VYZU01084979.1:0-40428 GCA_013401355.1 Ceyx cyanopectus
AGCTAAAACACAGCATTGAGCCCTAAAAGATAGATAATTTCATATTGAATCTATATCTCTCTATCTATCTATTATCTATCTATTATCTATCTATCATATTCCTCTGAGACTTACCTGCTGAGCACACACATTAAATTCAAGTTGTTCCATCTAACCTTTCCCAGGGATGTTCTCCTCTCCTCAGACACCCCAAAGCTGTCTCAGAAGCCTTTCCTAAAACATACTGCATGCTTTGGTAGCACACATGAACTAAGTCTCAGATAATTATCCCCTTTTAAAACATCTCCAGACTGTCTGGTCAGCCTTCTCCATCTCTTCTAGACAGGATTTGTGTCCAAGATGTCCTTCTGGCACAGCACTGCAGCTCCTCAGGGTGGGTTCCTCTGGCAGTAGTGTCCTTCTGGCAGCCAGGTGGTTGTGCATGTTCTGTGTGCAAGTGCCTGCCTATCTTGGTGATGAGGTTGTAGCACCAAATAGGAAAAATACAATCATAAAATCATAGCATGTCTTGTATTGGAAGGGACCTCTAGAGCTCATCTAGTCCAACCCTCCTGCAATAAGCAGGGACATCTCTAACTAGGTCAGGCTACAAACCCTTGTGAACAGACCCTCCCCTTCTTTCCTACAGGTCCCTTTCAGGTACTGGAAGGTTGCTCTAAGGTCCCCCCCAGAGCCTCCTCTTCTTCAGGCTGAACAATCCCAACTCTTCCAGTTTTCCTAGGAGAGTTGCTCCAGCCCTCTGATCATTTTTGTAGCTCTCTTCTGGACACTCTCCAACAGGATGACATCCTTCTTGTGTTGGGGGCTGCAGAGCTGGACACAGGGCTCCAGGTGAGGTCTGAGCAGGGCAGAGTAGAGGGGCAGGATCATCTCTCTTGATCTGCTGGCCACTCTTCTCTTGGTGCAACCCAGGATTCAATTGGCCTTCTGGGCTGCCATTGCACATTGGTGCCTCATGTCCAGCTTTTCATTTACTAGCATGGCTGAGTCTTTTTCAAAAGACTACTCTCTAGCATGTCCTCTCCCATTCTGTATTGGTAATAAAGAAAAAGCAGATGCCAGGGAGGTCATGCAGTCAGTGTGGAGAGCAGGGCACGTGCAAGAAAAAACAGCTGCCAGGATGGCAGTGCTCAGCAGCCACATTGTCACTGCCCTCCTTGTGGCTTCCTTATGGGGACTCAAGTCAGGGGAAAGGAGACCTGAGAGGCAGAAAACCATCCAGTGAGGCTGTGCCAGCTGTGGCTGTGTTAAATTATGATGCACAAGTATCTCCTTTGATTAGCACTTTAATAGCAATCAAAGAAAACAAACTTTAAACCACCCTTGTAAAGACTGAGCCCACTACTGAAGCAAACTTTATTTTCTTGTTTTTCTGCAGGGACTTTGCTTGGATGATGATTAATGAGTCTTTTTTTTGTTTGTTTTCTTAATGTATGATTTATCTGTACTAGCTTTTAAAGTCTGTTGCTTATATCTGTATTTTTAAGGTACATCAGCTTCTCTGAGGATGGAAGAGAAGAGATGCAGGCCAAACTGCTACCCAAAATCACTGAGATTAGGAAAAAAATATGGGAATGTTTTGCTGTATGGTTTTCTTTATGTTCTCCTCTAGGTACCTACTGTTGCCTGCTGCTGGAGGCCAAGCACTGGGCTGCACTCAGCAAGGAGGGCCATGGGGTTAAACTTTGACTCTACCTCATGCTGGTGCTGCAGCTCCCTTCTGACTTTCCTTCCAGGTTAGTCACCTAAAGCAGACAAGTAGCTCTTGTAGGATCACAACTTTGTCACCCTAATGACTTGCTGAAGGCAAGCCCAGCCTGGCAAGCAGGACCCTGGAGTCCAGTGAGGTTTCCAACCCTTGAGAGCACAGAAGAGGTTTAGTTGTTTGCTGCCTGATGGTTTGCTAAGGTTGTGCAGTCCCAGTAAACATAACAAAAGGTTTTGTGATTTTATTTATTGTCAGAGTACAGATGGACTCTCTCATCTCCTTCTCAGCCCCCAGATTTTCTCTGTAAGACTTTCTGTAACAAGCACCCCTTGACTGCATGTACAGAATGTGCTTTGGAGCTTCTCTGGGTTTGTGTTAGTGTCAGGGGGTGAAGGTATTCAGAAATTCTGACCAAGAAAGATGGCAGCTGATCCACACTGTCATTTGCATGGCTCTGCTGGTGGAAGGCTTTGGCTGCCCGAGGCTTTGCACAGCTCCCCAGGGAGAGCAGAGAAGCAGCACCATTGTGACAGTAGTGACCAACCTCAGGGGTTCACAGACTGTGACTCCAGCATGTGCCTCCCTGAACCAGCCAGAAGCTCCGTCTGTCCCCAGCAGGAGGGACCAGGTACCTAAGGAGGGAAAATAAGTGACTTAAGTTCCTGTCACTCAGTGACATGTCCTCTAAATGCCTCGAGTTTTTTTGGGGCCCCAAGAGATGGTCTCCATCTGATGAAAGTTCCAGCACCTCCCAGATGTTTATCAGCTGTGTGGCACACCTCATGTCACTCAACAACCCAGGAAGGAAAAGTCAATAACCAATAAGCTGCTTAGCATCATGCAAAGTCAGATGTCAGATGCTTCTCACTGACTCTCCCAAAGGGTGCACTTAAGATTCAATTTTATTTACTGGTGTTATCCCTACAGGTGTCCTCTCTCTACCTCCCTTACTACTTTGAGGCCCTCATCTGGGGGAGAGGAGGTTTGGTGCAGTTCTTTTGTAGCCTCAAGAGCCAGTCTGAGTAACTTGTTGCCTGGTGCTGCTTCACCCTTTTTAATGTGTGTGCAATGCAAGGCTATGTGGCTGTAATGACTTTGGGTGCAGCTTGATAATGTACTTTCCCATCTTCCTTTGCCTGCAGGTTGAAGGAGACAGTTACTGAATATGTAAAGCTGTTTTTACTTCTGTTACTGCACTGAATTTGCCTTGTGTGTCTGGAGATATGAGCCAGATTGTGGGTGATATTAATTAAACAAACTCCTATCTGCAGATGGATCCAAAGGACAGAAGCTTTGGCAAAAGCCAATTCCGGCCTCTACCGCCCTCTGCTGGGTATGAAGGAGTAAAACCCTCAGAGGCCCTTTTTGAGCAGCTGTGTGGATGCTACATAGCACCCATAGGCATGGGGGGGATGCTAATATCCTACAATAATCTAAATTTTTTAAGCAAAACAGTTGTGCATAGGCAATTTTAGTTCTCATGAGTACTTTTTAGGTGGGCAGCAGTGTGGTGGTCTTACTTGGGCTAAGAGATACCTGAAGATCCTCAGCATTTATACAGCTTCTCCTGCAGAACATCTTCCAGGCTTAAGATACAGTGTTCTGAATCCCTGACAATTTCCACTTTTATTTAAATATATCTTTACAGGACCTTGGGAGTCACAGCACTGTGCCTGGTATGGGGTCTGTCAGATTTTAGCCACTGAGAGGGAATTTTGTATGGCCTTCTCATTTGGTTATCTCTCTCTTAACCCACAGAGATTATTCCTCAAGATTCTGTGATTTTTTTCATTTGCCAGAAACCAGTTTGAGGACATGGAGAGCTTTTGCATTTCTTGATCCTCTTTGGCAGATGTGGGTCTCACTGGCTCCTGAAGACTATTCTGGGTGACTCCATGCTCTTCTGTTCTCTGCATTGCATTTAGGGCCTGTGGCTGGACAGAAATTCTGCCTATGCACAGAGTGGTACTTGGAGTATTTTCTTTCACTAGTTTCCTGTAACTGCTAATAAGCACCTGGATATGTAGCACAATTCCCTTTGGGATTATTTCAGCTTTGCCAAATCAATGTTAATTATGAGGTCTCCCTGTAAGAGGAGACACCATTGGGAAGGGCTGCAGTTTTTCCCCATATGATGCTCCTGTGCTGATTAAACAGGTCAGAGTGAGGACATCCATGCAAGAGAAACACTAATGTATTTGAAATGCTGCTGGCAACGTGCTGCACACTAAGACAGCATCAGAGATGAAATCACATGGATGAATACCTGAGAAGAAGCTTTGGAAAGTGACCAACTCATCTTACATCTGTATATTTAGCACGATGCTGAGTCCAAAAACACAGCCCACTTGGTATTCCTTAAGTCTAAACCTGGGCTGAGAACTCACCATTTCCTAAAATTCCTCTTCCTAAATAATCAGGATTTCTTTACTCCAGAAGTAGCTGATGCTTAAAGCCAAAAGCAAAGTGGCTGCCGTGTGGCATCACCAGCTTGCCTGCACCAAGCCCACTGCAGTTCCTTCGTCTGGCCACCAGAGGGCACCTCGGAGCTAACAGTGAATCTGCTGCTTCCAGCCGGCTGGACAAACACCTTCACTCCTTCACACTCCTCTGTGCTGTGCTCAATGAGTGACCTTGCTCAAGTAACTGAACTACCTCTGCAGCTGGAGATCAGCTGATCAGGTGATGACTTCTCAACTGGCACCTGAGTGTTTTAAATACAAAAAGAGAGATCCTTCACATCTGTTTTAAAAACTAACAATAAAATCTGCTTTTGTCCTTGAAGCAGCAAACTGTGATGTTCTGGAGACTACTGTGGTACTTCTGGCTACTACAGCTGTACTCCTCACTCATGCTCTGCCTGCACATGGGTGTGCAAGAGGGGACAGCCTTGTAAACTCTTTCTACAGCCAGTGGCTGCTCTTTCCCAACTCCATCCAGCTAATCTACCCATCACTATGACTTTTTTTGATGCCTTTTTCCCTATGTCAGCAAGACACTAAGATTTTTTGATTCATTATGAGCTTAATAAGATTATGATTTATTACATGTCTTTCTAGCACTTGGGCATCAGCATTCAGAGCATCCTGGAATCAAATGCCATACAATCTGAGTAGGGTCATAACCCCAAGCCTCCCCTCCCTCTTCTTGTGGTGGGGACAGATGCACCCAGATGTGATGTCTGGAAGAGGTGGAGCAAGGTGGAGTAAAGAGGAGGAGGAGAAGAAAAGGGACAGAAGTGTCATTCAGCTTATACATTTTTCATTATTCATGAAAGGTTGTAAACCAGATGGATGAGCTGCAAATATATAATTTATTCCTTCACTCACACGAGATGTCCCTCCATCTTCAGTTATTCTGTCTTCCAAGGCCACACCATGCATAATCAGCCTGCAGGAGCAGGAGACTGGGTCCCTAAATCTTTCACATTTGATGTAGAATTAGAAATTATAGCTGCTGCATAAGGTTAGCAGTGTCTGCTGCCTTAGGTATAAATAAGTCTGTCTTTAGAGAAACCAAGATACAATAGGTTTTGTTTTACAATCATTCTGAAAACATAAAAACTTGGTAATTTGCCAAGCCCAATGTGGTGTGTTAACCAGAAAAATCAAAGAAAATGGAGAAATAATTCTGGGCTATTATAACTCCAGAGGGGAGTCATCACTGGTATGTAACAGCAGTACACACTGGAATTTTCCTTGCTTGCCCTAGAATGAACTACAGATCACAGAGAAATACACTTATTTTATACTATTTAGCTCAGGACTTGCAGCCATAAAAGTGTCTGAGAGATAAGTCTGATTAACAAGACTAGAGTAAGAAGAAACTGAATACAAGTTGTTAATCCAAAATTATAAATACCTTTCTACTCATTAACTCCTTCTGTTAAAAGGGAAAATTGGGCCAATTAGCAGTCTGGCTGACTTATCAGTGTCCTTTAACATCTATCATCTTAGTATATGAAATTTTGCAAGGAATTTAAAGAGTTAACAGAATTCTCCTCATCCTTCCTGAAAGACATCTATTTGTTTTGTGGCTCTGGGGTGCTTCCTCCATTTCCTCAGGGTGGTGGTTTTCATGCACAGTGGTCTCACTTCATTGTAGGCCCCTGTCAAAGAAGTGGAAACATGGCATCCACAGGGAAACTGAGGGTCCCTCATCCAGTGCTGGGCTGTTGTGGTGATCTTTAGAGTAGCTATTACTGAAATGCAAGTGTTGAGATGTTGCTAAGCAGGTAACTGGCCTGAATAGAACCATAAATCAGGTGTAATAGGTTATTATGACCACCTCAAAGTGTTGCACTGGAGTACAGAATTCATTGTACCATGCCAAAAACAAAATAAAGTTGTTTCCCTGGTGAGAGTCTCAGGCTTGGATTGCTACTGACCACCTAACCTGTTAAAAGAACGAAGCAAAGAGCTTTCCTGCAACCCCCTCAGATTCCCATTGCTCATGGTGACATTACAAAGCCAAAACAGCAGCAATGCCACTTGAGCCATTCAGCTTCTCCACAGACTTCCTTTTGAAAGCTACTGTATTCTGAAAAACAGAGAGAAAATAACTGTTTCAACTGAAATCTGACCAATTAGAAACAGAGTGGAAACAGATACTGTTTGTACACAAAACGAGCCCCCCAAGTGAAAAATAACTGACTTGTTGGGAAAACACAGATGTCCTAAATACCTGTAGCTTCCAGACATTAGCAAACACAATAGAGCAGATTCATGGAGAACTTTCCACACAAAATAAATGGACAAGTGAAAAATTACTAAGAGTTAGTAATCTTCAGTTACATGCTGCTCAAGCACAGACAAGTTCCCTTGGTGCTTGTGAACAGCTATTAACTGGTGGCCAGAGACTGGGAGAGGAGGAACAGCCAGATGCTGAGCTGGGCTTCAGACCTTTTGGAGCTCTGGCCACTACCAGGGTTGAAAGCAGGAATTTAGACAGTGCACCTGTTATGCTGTTTTTCTTTGGAAAAAGAGATATTAAATTAAGATTAGATTCTCTAATACAACATATAAACCATGTGAACTTCAGCGTTACAAAACTTCAAAAGCACCACAGATGAAACAGCTTCTTTGGACCAAAGGTTTATTTTTAATGACACAGCACTGGAAAACATAAGTTACAGATGACTTTTTGATACAGGATACATTATATATCTTATTTTAAAAGGATTTGTGAAGGTACGCTGCATAAATACATATGGTGAAAATATATTGTGTTTCTTTCTTCTAGATATTAGTTCTGTTTGATTTTTTTTATTTTTAAAATTTATTCAGCCAATTAAATAATAATAAAAAAAGTCTAGATTAGCATCATAACAGCTCCCCCTGCAGATGATCTCATCATAGCTACTGCAGCTGGAGGGGAGACTGAGCCATGCCTTCTCAGAGGTTTAGCAGCTTTGAACAGGATATTAATTCATCATCTCAGAATGAAAATTCCACATTACGAACACAGATACTGTATCATGTTTTGGCAATGGAGCAGCTAGTTTTGCTCTGGAACAAAACTTGTTTCCTGGAATGCCAGACAGTGAGAGAGCAATGTGTGTTCTGATGGTGCTACACAGCCAAGGAACTAGGATGAAGTAGTGAGAATGCATATACAGCCATATGCACTTATATACACACATCCACGCTCTTGTGTGTATATAGATTATGCATGTCCAAAAAGAACATTGAAAAAACATTGCAGCAGTTTTTGTTTTTTTTTTAAACACATGAAACTTATAATAGTTTGACCTCATTACTACAGGATAACTAATTAAATCATCTGCAGTGCAACTCAATACAATACACTTAGTGCAGAGAAGTTAAGGTTTTGGTATTGAGGAGGCTAATTTCAGATTTCATGGGAAAGGACCAAATACAGGATCACCATAGCTCTGACAAAGCACAAACAAACCTGTTGCCACATACGTGTGAACAAATAAGGACATTTCTTTTTTATTTGTTTTTTTTTTTCATGTACTGCTTCAGAAATTGCTAGCTTCACTGTTTGCGTTCATGCTCATTTCGATATGTTTCAACAAGCTTTGTCTGGCACCAGTCTGTAAACCATTAACAGCTTAAACTACAAAAAAAAGGTGGGCTCCTGTGTTTCAAAGAGGTTAAAAACCTATTGACTGAGCTTCATACCACGTTTGTCTGCCTGAGTGGAGAACTACTCCAGATGGCGTGTGAAGTTCTCTGGGAAAAGTCCTTTATAACTGTTTGCGTCTCTGTACTGAAGCCACTCAGATTCCTTAATGCCTGTCAACCAGCCAGCCTCCTGCAAAGAAAAAGACAAGAGCCTCTTAAAACTTCAGGTCTCCTCCCTTCCTTGCTCTGAGCTTCAGACCTGGAGATGTTTCAGACTCACATGGCTAAAGGATTTTCTGCTTTGGTTAAAAAGCAGAGTCTGATTTTGCACAGATGGTTCTCCCTGACTGAGAGATTGCCAGACCACAGTTCTGTGGGACTGAGGGTCTGTGAGGATGCTGTGTGGCCTTCAGCCACCTAATCCTTAGCTCAGCTCAAAACTGGATGGTGAGTTCTCCAGGTCATGCAGTGTGACACCAGATCTCCATTTGTGCAGATCTCCTGTTGAGGCTNACAAGTTCCCTTGGTGCTTGTGAACAGCTATTAACTGGTGGCCAGAGACTGGGAGAGGAGGAACAGCCAGATGCTGAGCTGGGCTTCAGACCTTTTGGAGCTCTGGCCACTACCAGGGTTGAAAGCAGGAATTTAGACAGTGCACCTGTTATGCTGTTTTTCTTTGGAAAAAGAGATATTAAATTAAGATTAGATTCTCTAATACAACATATAAACCATGTGAACTTCAGCGTTACAAAACTTCAAAAGCACCACAGATGAAACAGCTTCTTTGGACCAAAGGTTTATTTTTAATGACACAGCACTGGAAAACATAAGTTACAGATGACTTTTTGATACAGGATACATTATATATCTTATTTTAAAAGGATTTGTGAAGGTACGCTGCATAAATACATATGGTGAAAATATATTGTGTTTCTTTCTTCTAGATATTAGTTCTGTTTGATTTTTTTTATTTTTAAAATTTATTCAGCCAATTAAATAATAATAAAAAAAGTCTAGATTAGCATCATAACAGCTCCCCCTGCAGATGATCTCATCATAGCTACTGCAGCTGGAGGGGAGACTGAGCCATGCCTTCTCAGAGGTTTAGCAGCTTTGAACAGGATATTAATTCATCATCTCAGAATGAAAATTCCACATTACGAACACAGATACTGTATCATGTTTTGGCAATGGAGCAGCTAGTTTTGCTCTGGAACAAAACTTGTTTCCTGGAATGCCAGACAGTGAGAGAGCAATGTGTGTTCTGATGGTGCTACACAGCCAAGGAACTAGGATGAAGTAGTGAGAATGCATATACAGCCATATGCACTTATATACACACATCCACGCTCTTGTGTGTATATAGATTATGCATGTCCAAAAAGAACATTGAAAAAACATTGCAGCAGTTTTTGTTTTTTTTTTAAACACATGAAACTTATAATAGTTTGACCTCATTACTACAGGATAACTAATTAAATCATCTGCAGTGCAACTCAATACAATACACTTAGTGCAGAGAAGTTAAGGTTTTGGTATTGAGGAGGCTAATTTCAGATTTCATGGGAAAGGACCAAATACAGGATCACCATAGCTCTGACAAAGCACAAACAAACCTGTTGCCACATACGTGTGAACAAATAAGGACATTTCTTTTTTATTTGTTTTTTTTTTCATGTACTGCTTCAGAAATTGCTAGCTTCACTGTTTGCGTTCATGCTCATTTCGATATGTTTCAACAAGCTTTGTCTGGCACCAGTCTGTAAACCATTAACAGCTTAAACTACAAAAAAAAGGTGGGCTCCTGTGTTTCAAAGAGGTTAAAAACCTATTGACTGAGCTTCATACCACGTTTGTCTGCCTGAGTGGAGAACTACTCCAGATGGCGTGTGAAGTTCTCTGGGAAAAGTCCTTTATAACTGTTTGCGTCTCTGTACTGAAGCCACTCAGATTCCTTAATGCCTGTCAACCAGCCAGCCTCCTGCAAAGAAAAAGACAAGAGCCTCTTAAAACTTCAGGTCTCCTCCCTTCCTTGCTCTGAGCTTCAGACCTGGAGATGTTTCAGACTCACATGGCTAAAGGATTTTCTGCTTTGGTTAAAAAGCAGAGTCTGATTTTGCACAGATGGTTCTCCCTGACTGAGAGATTGCCAGACCACAGTTCTGTGGGACTGAGGGTCTGTGAGGATGCTGTGTGGCCTTCAGCCACCTAATCCTTAGCTCAGCTCAAAACTGGATGGTGAGTTCTCCAGGTCATGCAGTGTGACACCAGATCTCCATTTGTGCAGATCTCCTGTTGAGGCTTTTTCAAAGTTGCCATGATAATGCTGGCACACGTGTTTCTGAAGCACACAGAGTATCTGGGAGAAAGGAGCTGCAGCTTTCTGGAATACACAGCACAGACTGTGCAAGGGAATGGGCAGTTTTACTGGATAGTATCTTGAACACAAGACTAATGGAAAAACTGAAGCCACTGGGTGGACTGGTTTGCTTTAAATGAGGAACACAGGCTTATGTTACCAGCTCTGTTAGAGTTATAGTTTTAGACAGACCCATTTGGAAGGAGAATAAAGAGTAACAATAATAAAAAGACTCAATATAAATCAACCAAGTACCCTGCAGAAGACAAAAATACTAAGATTTATGGTGATGTCAAACCTGAGGGGCAAATAGGCACTGAGTAATAAAGATATGACCAGAATGGTTTCAGAAACATGAATACAGAAAGGTCTATTTTCTCCATCATTGCACACAATTTACTCCAATTAATGCTAATGGAATTCTGATGTACATCACAAGAGAATAATATACTTCATGGATTCACCAAGTGAAGATTAAGCATATTTAATAAACAACAGCCTAAGACAAACAGACTGAGGAGAGAGAGCAGATTTTGCCACCCTTACAGAAATGTCCTGTTCTGCAAATTCTGATAATGAAATCAGTTGTACTGCCCATGAGGTGATGCAGAATAATTTGAGTAAGCATAACACAATCTATTTCTATACAAAGAGCAAAGTACCTACTGAAAGAAAAATCTTTTATTCTGAAAAATCCCCCCAAACAAACAGCAAAAAACAACCAAACAAAACCCCACAAAAACCAATTATTGATGTCTCATTAAAAGAAAGCTCAGATGAGATGATGAGCACTGGTTATAAACCTACCTTTGGCAGTATTGACTATTGGAACAATTTCAAATACAGTCCCCAGCACCCATATGTGCTTAGGGCATTTGTATTTACACCTATTTTAAGAAATAGTCTTCATGCAGGGAGTGCTCTCAGCTACCTGACTAGGCAGGATCCAGCCCCTAAGCTCTCAACCCCCAAATATTCTCAAGAAGATTTTTCACCAGCACTAGTGATACTAAACAGATGCCCACAAAGTGGTCAAAAAAAAAAGCAATGGCCAAAAATCAATTCACTTCACTGCAGTTCAGTTTAACACATGGAATAAAATTATTTTAAAATGCATCTGAAATACAAAGCTAAAAGAAAAATAGATGCATTAAATGACATTTAACTGTCCTTTGATTTAGGTTCAGGCTTCCAGAGGGCAGAGTTAGCTACAAAGTAGCATAAAAAAAGTTGAGACAAAGAAAAATGTCAACAAAAGAATGAGCCCCATGTTTTTACCTGATCAGCTGTGGTCTCAGAAGGAATTACTAGTACAATATCTCCTCGTTTTAAATTAAGCTCATCACTGTTAGCTGCCTCAAAATCGTGTAGAACTTCAACCTGAAGAAAAAAACATTAAACACAGAGACATGATCTAAATGGAGATATTTTCTCAACAAAGCAATCTGTTAAAACTTTAATGCAAAAAAAACCCAAACTTACATCCATAGACAGGTACAGTCAAATCTTTAACATTAACATTGATTCATGTCAAAGTTTGCTGTTGAGACCAGGGACAGGTTAAGTCTTCCTGAGGCTACTGAAGGAAACCTAAGATCCTTTCCTAAGGTTACAGGATGTCAAGGACACCCCACCAGTCCTGCCTCTTGGACAAGTCCTGCTGACCTTATGACTTCTGTGCAAGGAATTTGCTTTCATTCCCCACCATCATTAATAGATCTGAGAGAAAGGTGGCAGAATTTAATAAATAAAGTTGGGGAAGGTTCCCAGGAACTGAGTATTTCAGACCCTCATTCTCTTGTTGTGGCCACTGGATATTCTTGCTGTAAACACCCATGGGAATTTGAGTGGGATTTCAACAGGTGGCCATAGAGGTGAGTAATGGGAGCCCTGTTTAATGCTTGCCCTGAAGAAAGTTCTTATTTACTGGCAAAAATATCTGCCTTTCAAAGGGTTGATTATTAAAACACTGTCAGGATCAGCACGTCATTGTGAACAGGCCATTTTCACTATTCTAGCTATTCTAATTTTCTCAAAGCTCAGCCAGTTCCATGGTAACTCTGCAATAATGAAATGGCACCACAAACCAGGCAGCAGTGTGCAGGCTGCTTCTCATTATTTATGTCTGACCCAGGAGGGTGTGATGCAACACCAGAGATAACTATGTCAGCACACCTGAGCCAAGAGTAGCATGATGCTGTTCAGCCTCACCATAATGTTATTCTCAAAGTTTGCTGAAAATATTGAGCAATGAGAATAGACCAAGAAGAATGGCAGAATACAGAGTGCTAGGGGACTAATTAGTGTGAACCATGCAAATTATAATAGGAAGCATGTAAAGTTCATCCATCCTCAAGGAGCTTTTCTGCTGCTCAGTGATTCTGAAGTGAGAAGCATTATCAAAGAACCTTGCAAACCAGGAAACCCTGTGGGTCTTGCCAGCCAAGGAAAGAATTTCTCTTGCATCTCATTAGATTTTTCTGTTTGATTATCCTAACAATTTATAATTATAATATCAATAAAGTTACAGGATGACATTTTGGCTTCATTACTATGAATTGTAGAAGTCCCATGGGTTTCAATTAAACCAGAACTTCCACTATAGATTTTCAGGCCAGATAAATGCCATTTTTTAATATTCACAGAATTATAGAATGGTTTGGGTTGGAAGGGACCTTAAAGATCAAATATATTGTTAATATATCAGATATATTATTATCATATATCATACAATATTGCTCACTAACTCTGTGGCAGTGCAGTTTTACTAAATTTATTAATTTTCAGTAGTAATTTGATGAAATGAAAGGGTTCTTGTACTTCAGTGAGTCTTAAAGGTTGCATAAGGGTATGCACATCAACAGTGGTGTGTAGAAAATGTATCTTCTCAGAATTCTTATATGAAGCAACAGCACAATGTTAACCTTGTGTTTGTGTGTAGTTGTGTGTGCATGTGTCTGGTTGTTAAAACAAGCATCCATTGCCCTCAAGAAGCCATCACACTGCCTGTGCAGACAGACACATCCACAGCAGCTAGGCCTGAAGGGATGTCTAAAAGAAGAATGAAGAAGCAGACCTTAAAGAGAAAGCCAGGTGGCAGGGCAGAAGCTGTGTCAGCTGCTGGGACAGGCTGATCTTGAGAAGGTGCAGCCTGGATTTCTTCAGCAGGTTTCTGCTCAATTCCAGCTTGGGAAGTTTCACTGGGAGATGTGTCAGTGCCCTGAGTGCCCATCTCTGCTGTGGCATCTTTGGACTCATTCATGACAACTTCGTGTTCTTCTCCCTCCCCCTCGTTGTTTGATGCTGGCTCTATTACTACTGAAGGGATGCTGCTGACCTTTTCCTGAGGAAAAAACACACAAACCAACAAAAAACTAACAGGAGTACTGCAAAAGTATTTAGGACTTTATTTCAAGCAGGTTAACAGTGTTGTTTATTATATGGGGTGTATATGGGAGTATATATGTATATACATATATATATATGTATATATCTGTCGAGCTGCTGAATCTGTCCTGATTCCCCTAACACAACTTCCCGTGCACTCACATGAGTTACCTGAGACACATCAGCCTCTTTTTCTTCTCCCTGAGGTTTGTCTCCTTCAGCAACACCCTCCTGCTGGGTAGTAGCAGTGCCCTCTCCAGTGTCTGCAGCCACGGCCACAATGTCTTCTGCTGCTGCAGCCCCCTCGGTGACAGGTACCACCTACAAACAACAGAAGGGAGGGACCTTTCAGGCTACCATTTCTGGTTATCTGCTGGAGAGACCAACCTCTGTTCTGCAACCTCCTTGGGTGGTGCCAACCCACAGCCTGGGCTTCATGGGGTTCCTCCTGATCTGGGGGGGAAAGCAGTGCCAGAGGGTGCAGGGAGGCTAAGCAGATGAGGCTAACTCAGCTGATTAACAGGAGGAGGAAAACGTTTATGAAACCTTAGTGAGGATCACTTAGAGGAGTCCTCAAGAGGGACAGGGAAATACTAGAGAGTCCAACAGAAGCTATGAGGATGATTAAGGGACTGGAACATCTCTTATGAGGAAAGGCTGAGAGTCCTGGGGCTGTTTAGTCTGGAGAAGAGAAGCCTGAGAAGGGATCTTATTAAACTTTACAATATCTGAAGGGTGAATGTCAAGTAGAAGGGGTCAGTCTCTTTTCAGTGATGCCCTGTAATAGGATGAGAAGTAATGGTCACAAACTCAAACACAGGAATTTCCACCTCAACATGAGCTCAGAAAAACTTCTTTCCTGTGAGAGTGATGAAGCCTGGAACAGGCTGCCCAGAGAGGTTCTGGAGTCTCCTACTCTAGAGACTTTCAAAATCTGTCTGGATCTGTTCCTGTGTGGCCTGCCCTGGGTGATCCTGCTCTGTCAAGAGGGTTGGATTCGATGATCTCCAGAGATCCCTTCCAACTCCTACCATTCTATGATTCTAAGTTGACATCTCCTGTGACTTTTAAGGCATGCAAGCTGCCACTCATAGTATTACCAATTTTAGTAGCTTTGACCCAAGAAGTTACTCAAATAAATGGTGAATGTAAAAGCCACAGAAGAGGCTAGTAGGAAAGAGAGGGATCAGAATCCATATCTAATTGAATTTATACCATGCACTTCCAGCAGCATGCTGCAAAAATTGATCTTGCTGTCTGTTGTGATTAGGATCAACACTCCTGTTCTATTTATTGCTTTTGTATAGCCCGTTTTATCTCACTAAGGAGGAGAATATGAATTTACATGAATCAGCTCTCAGATGCCCACAGTGAAAGGGTGATGCTCTCCACAGCCTTTAGCCATGTCACTGAATGTGTGCCACAGCTCCCAGTTGCATAATCATTTGTTCTTGTGTCCCAGAGCACAAACCCAATGCAAGACAGATGATTCAAAAAAGCTTTTACAAAAACACATGTGAGGTAGCATGGAAAGAACCTCTCTATCAGCCTCAAATAAATTTGGTAAGTACAGAAAAGAGAAAAAATAAAAAGATGGGGGCTCATCCCACTGAATTCATACCAGCTGTAGTGAACCACATACTAGCAGGTATAGGCACCTGCAGGCCAATGCTACAGGAGTAACACAAGGATGCTCTTAACACTGTTCCAGTGTCTCGCCACCCTCAGAGTGAACAACTTCCTAATTTCTAACCTAAATCTACCCTCATTCTGCTTTGAGCCATTCAAACTGCAGTGGAGAGCAGTTCACAGCCTTTTTGTACACATCTAGGCACTAAAATGAGTAACAACAAAAAAGGAGGTTGTCAGCACCTTAAGATAGAAAACCTAAGTGATTAACTAGGGGTTATGCTCTCCTTCTCTGTCCCTACTTTTATCCCTGCATTTAATATGCAGCCCTTCCTCTTGTGCTGCTCTCTGTGCACATTTGAACACAGTGTAGTTTCACCTGAGCATAGGATTCAGGGTATTATATCACCTCTGAAGAAATATAAGCAAAATGCAGACTTATGAGCCCATGCAAGCACAGCTGAAAATATGTTGTTGACCTTTTCAGCTCTGTAATTTGATTTTAACTGTATCTAACTTGATCCTGGATTTATGCATTAGCAACAAACTCATAACATAATTATTTTCAAATATCTATTTTAGTTCAGGGCATAATGTGCTAGGAAAAAATAAATGATTCAATCAAAGATTTTTTTTTCTTTTTAGAAAGATGTTTGCAGGAAGGCTCAGCAAACACATTTATGGAAAGTGTGAAAGCTACTGGGAGTCTATGCAATATATTTCCAAATGTCAGTAGAAACAGCATTATTCCTCCTCCTACCATGGGGCTGCTTTGTTGGCTGCCCTGAGGTATTTATCACTACACTGCTGCACCATTTCTAAGGCAGGTTCTTCATTAAATGAAGAGGTGCTGTGGTGCTTGTTAGAAGATATACCCCAAATATAGACATATCTGTGCAGTGTTAGGTCATCATATCAGCCTGCATATTGATGACATGCAAATGACAACCTTTTTTTGCCATGATTCTCTTGAAGATATTAAAGCACAAGCACAGTCTTGAGGCTGTTGATCTGTACCTCACTTTCCTTCTCAGCAACTCCAGCTGGCTCCTTATCCCCTGCCTCGACACTGTCCTGTGTAAAGAGGAAATATGGTCATCACCTTGCTCATGCTGAGGCAAGGGCTGCAGAGAAATTAGTATTAATCAAGCTTAATGGAAGCATGGCATGTATGGGATGCAGTGAAATAAATGGCTGGAACTAAATGGGATAGTATAGAGCAAGCAGAAAGAGTCTTGCTGCCACATATGATCTGAAATAAAAGCAGTTATAAGATGAAACCCTACAAATAAAACCTTCTCTGTATGTCATCAGCATCACACTGTAAGTGCTAAGGACAATTTTATTGGCTTTTTATTACTGCTAGTCTCATAACAGCACCAGTTTTGGAGAACTTTTTAGTGAGCAACAACCTGTAATGCTGTTAACCTTGCAGCTTCCAGCAAGCTCATATTTCTCCCACCTAAGAAGCAAATGGTTCCATCATAACCTGCTGCTGCCCCTTCAACTCAACAGAGTTTCAAGGCTAACTTTCTAAAACACTTTCTTCTTCCACTCATCTTGGACTGCAACTCATTTAAAGGGGCTGTTCAAAAGAGATGGGTCACAAAGTTCATCATATTTTTTTGCAGAATCACCTTTCCCTAGGTCCATATTCAGAGGTACAGGCTGTGGGTGCCTGACACTTGAAAAATGACACCTGTTAATGGTTTCCCCAAGTCTGACACCCATTTCAAGGTGATCCAGTGCACTGAGGGGTGATGGGGTGCCCCCAGATAGTACTTTGTTCAGCACAGATGCCATCTAACACCAGGTCCTTTTCTACAGAAGGTCATCAACATCACTGAAGTTGAGGTCTGGTTTGGAACAGTTAGAAATGTGGTTTTTTTCTGCTGAGGTTTGACTGTCTGTGGACACAGGCTACTTCTAAAGATGCTCTGCAGAGGAAACACAAATCAAAGCCCTGTTACGGAAATCCACTTTGCCAACAAATTTGGAGGCTGCTTTGCAAACAAAGCTGGGTGAGATTTTTCAGGAGAGCTGCAAGGGTGAAGACAAGCTGTGCAAACCTGCACAGGGCATGGCAGATTGGCCTGTTGGCAAGGAGAACTCAGGTGCTCAGGCTCCATCTAAATGCCTTCACATGCCCATACCACTTACTCCACAATTTCTTCAAGTTCCAGATGAAATGTCAGATGTTTCTTTTTCAATAAAATGATGCTGAGTTATATCCAAACTTCATATCAGTCATGTTTTTTTGCTTATCTAATCTTCTAATATTGCCTGCAGTCACCTCATAAGCCCCAGACATGTCCAGATGCCAGGGCAAGGCAGCTGCTGACAGCAGTGTTACCATAGAAACCTCTCACAGTTTTATCCTGTTAAAATTACAGCATTATATAACCTTTTGTTTTTAATGATCAATTATTTTTTTTTTTAGTTTGAAGATGCCAAGCATCTACCATGGAGTTCTCCAATTTATAAGTAAGTTTGAAGAGACTATAGAGGATCTTAGATATATATATATTAAAAAAAAGCATTAACAGACAAATATAAGTAATTTTTACTGTAGTGATACAGCCACTCATAGAAGTCTCACTTTTTTTTTTTTTTTTTTACAGAAGAGGAGTACACAGATGTTTCTATTGCCTGTAGAAGCTTTATGTCCAACTGCAAGTTTGTGGAGAGAAGTTTTCCCTACTTTTCCTATTGAAAAATATTTAATTTCTGACATCAGCTGTATTTACAAGTCAATTTGCCTTCAGAAATGAGCATCATCCTGCACTTTATAATCAGGAATGTGCCTCCCTTTGTCTTTCTCTTGATAACACCCTGGCAATACTCACTGGTAGGAACCCATTGACTCAGCTTTGGGCCAATTTGCAGAAGAATCTAATATATACATATACATATTTCTAAATGAGTGACTGAAAGCACAGTCCAGTGGGAAAGGGGAAAGCAAGGAGAGCTCCCCTTGCTTCCCAAAGCTTGGGACTTAGTTTGATTATTGTGCACTAGTCAAACTAGTAGCATTGTGCTTTTACTTTTTTTGATTAGCTGGAAGTTGTGGATGATGGGGTTTGAGAAAAGGCACGACCTGTACCTTTTTTAGGGCATGAAAGCCTTGTAAAAAGGATGACTGAAAAAAACATCTGAGTAAAGCAACACCCTGCTTTCCTAAACAGAGAAAAATCTGCTTCTGAAGACTTCAAAAGAATGACACTGTTCCACATCAGTTCTCTCCCCTTTACAAGAGCCATCCACGTTTAATGGCCTCATGCTAATATAATTATTAATTAATACTAATAAAAACTCTGTTTGTTCTATGGCATTTGAGACCTGAAGGATCAAACCAAAAACAAGTATTGAGATCCCTGAAGAAATTCTGACAAGCTCTTGTAATGAAGACCTGGCAACTTTATTCAGGCAGATGACAAAACAGCAAATAATTGAATTAAAAACTCCCTGAGCAGTGTGGTACCCTATGTCCTGGACCATTCCCTTCCTAATTTAAATGAAAACTCTACCAGAAAATTTACTGCAAAGTTCCTATGATGAAGAATTCATGCCATAAATCTTCTGGATTAATGGGATGTGACAGGAAATTTCCCACAGAAAAATTAAACTGATTACTGGCTGTCACTCCAAACTGGAAGTTACTAAACTTGATAAAAGGTTCCCAGTAAGAAAGCATCTACCAGTATTTTACAACTTCACTTGTAAAGCAAACTGTCACTCATTAAGCAAACAAATGCAGAACTGCTGTTGAGAAATGACATGTCTTAATCTTTTGCAACTCAATGTGCATTTCCTTAGCTTTGATCATATTTATCATTAATCCTAATCTCCCAAACTCTTCTTTGCAAGTTCTGGAAAGCCCTTCCTGAAATTGCAACCCCTTAGAGCCAAATGCAGAATGACTCCAATTCAGAGTCACCATTTTAAAAATCAACACTTTTAGTTTATTTTCCTAAATTACCAAGGAAAACTTGATACTCAAAAGGCACATATTTAATCAAAACTATTTAACTTGTACTTAATACCTACAGTCCTCCTCTTGGGCTGCTCTTAAACTGTCTGGCTCTCACAATGTGTTTCTATCTCCCAACAGCTCTGCAGTCCTGTGCCTCAGTGAGAGCAGCTGCCAATGGACTGTGGACCCAGGACTCTTAGCCTGTAGGTATTGCCCATCATCAAGACCTTGACAGTAGTAGAGGAACCTCAGTGGGATAAAAAGCATATTCACTGAGACACCCTTTATAGAAAGATATGTTAGTTAGCAGAAAAAACCCATGCCTACCATCTCAGACCACCTCAATTTGTAGTGATATTGGGTGCCTGTTGCAGAAGCTGACAGTTCTTCTCCTCCCACAGTTTCTTGAATGCTGACATAAAAATTGGTGCTTGAAGTTCCCTCTTCAGCTCACTGCTGGCCTTTAAAAGTATGAGCCTTCTAGACATGTATATTACAACCACTGGTATTTTCATGCTCTAGCAAGGACCATCCAATGTGTACACTGGCTTAGTGCTCACAGCTCAGCTGGATATGAATTGAGAGAATTACTAATAAGGTCATTTTAAAATTGCATCAGTTCTCTCCACTTCTGAAGTTCACCTGGAATCAAACAGTCTGTGAAACCACAATCACTCATCTGAACTTCAGTCTAAAATGCCAGACATAAGAGGAATGACATTTTAGGGCTGGAAGGAGGGCACGTGCTGGAGGGGCATGCTGTGACACAGCTGGGCACTGGGGAAACCAGCCATGGATGGATGGAAAGGGTGGCAGAAATGCAGCAGGCACATTCACCATGATGAAAGGTAGCTTGGATGAGGCCAGGGAGGTGACATGGGGAACAGGTCACTCACCACAGCCTGCTCTGCTGGCTCAGCAGGCTCAGGGACAGCCTCCTTTACTGCAACAGCAGCAGCAGGGGTTTCCTCGACCTTGGGTTCCACAGGTGGAGCCTCTTCAGCCTCAGTCTTTTGTTTTATTGATTTTCAAGTAGACAGGGGAAAAATTGTTGAGAAGCACATTGTAGTGGGGAAAGAAGATGGGAATGGGAACTATTCCTGGCACAGTGCTGCTTCAGGCTCAGTCTTGCTGAGCTTTCCCAGGGAAAGGCTGGCAGTGCTTGACCTTAGACCATCTAAAGGGCATTTTAATCCTCAATGTTCTACAAGTAAACTGAGCCCATCCTATATCCCTCCTTTGCAAGGAAACAAAGCATCACCTTCTTGAGTTACAGAAAGGGGTGATGGGAGTGTGGGGGGGGAGGCACTGAGTTTGCTCAGAAATGCTCCAGAAACTGCTGGCAAGGCCAGGAGTTGAAACTGGTATTTGTGTGTACCAACCCTGGGCTTCAAATAGCTCTGCACAAGGGTAACCACAGACTGCTTGAATTCTAGCAGTGTGAAAACCATCCCTCTTGAATTCTCAATCACCTACAAGGCATCCAGTTATTCACCCACTACTGGGATTTCCACCTTTTGAAATTCTGGCTTAAGATTGTTTTTATATCAAGAGGATCTAGCAAATCTCTGCAGCCCTGCAACATGTTCAGTCCCATGGCAAAACAGCTCACAGCAAAAGTGTGATCTCAAATGGAGACATCACTTTGCAAATACACATGCATTCAAGGGGAGAACTGCAAGCTGAGCTCAGCATATTGCATTTGTAAGATGGCTGACTCAACCAGATAAAATAGCCCCAGTAGATTAATTTGTCTTGAACAAATTGCTCAGCATAATACGAAGCTCAAAAGCTATTTAGCTACTTTGTACTTGATAACAGGCAGCTGGATGAAATGTCTCCTGTGATGAAGAGAGAGCTTCCATGAAATTCCTAAAGACACTAAAATCTTCTGCTCTCTGGCATTTTTCAGAAAAAAAAAAGCCATAACCTCTCACTTCTCACATTTTCTTTAAGCAGACTGATTTTCAGGGAGGTACAGAGAAGTTTTCCTAAACAGATCCTTCAGGATCTGTCACCATATAAATAAACATTGATTATATTAGACCATGCCATGCAGAAATCTCTCTGTGTAGTGTATTACTGCCAGCTCTAGGGAATTTCACAGGGAAGAAATAGGACTGAAATGAGAAACACAAAGTAGATTTATCTCAGGTAAGATGACTAATTAGTTTTCTGAGGTTCAATGCTCAAAAAACCCCAAACCTTTCAGGTTTAAAATCACAGGTAATGCTGTAATGCAGATTGCACTGATGTGCTTCAAGTCACTTGTTGACAAGCAAGCATCAGACTAGTTACCACACTTCAGCTCCAAGAAAAGAAGTCCTCTCCCCATAGTCAGTAACCATTATGAACACATCACCATCAGAGGCATTCTACAGAAGCCACATTAATAATATGATGACTCTGTTGCTATGCAGTAGCTATAGCACTCACCCAGCAATGCTCCTGTTCCACACCCTTACTCCAGGCTAACCAAAGACTGCAAGAGAAACAAGCTGCCCAAATATGATCACTTCCAGGAAGATTCCCTAGCCCTCATTAGGTGCTTTTTTTTTTTTCCAAGGCATTTAAAAAAGAAGCAAAAGTCAACACTTACCAAAGGCTCTGTCACATTCTCATTTGATTGCACTGTAAATGCAGAGGTATCCTAGATAGAGAAAAGAAAAACAGTGATGTAAAAGTTATTTGAGGTGGGAAGTTCATAGGTGTCTATCAAGGACTTGATATTTTTAATGGTTTATTCAAGTCAATTCACATGGAATAAGAGGACAAATGGATAATCTAAATAGGTCTTGATAATAATTATTAGTTAAGCACTTTTAATATTAAAGGCATTACTTTTCCAATACATAGTCTAAGCCATGTGGTGTTATTGAAAGCAATAAAAAACATTCAAACAAACATTCTAGTAACATCTAGGAATTGTTTCTGAGAACAGACCAGGTTTGGATTTGAGTCAGTATGACACTGTTGTGCAGCTCATCTGTAGAATAGATTTCCTGAAACTGTACAGCCAGTCCTCATCCCTTCCTAACAGCACGGGAAAAACAAAAAATAAAATGGCAAAACATGTTTATCTCTTACCTGTGTAAATCCATTAAATGCTGTGCTGGATGCCTAAGTGGAAGATCAAAACAAATTATCACTTGTTTACTAAATGAAAACATGAGTCAAAACATTTTTATTTGCCAAATAAAAATGTAGGCCAGACAGTAAAAAAAATTAAAAAAAAAAAATATTAAAATGAAGGGTAAGGCAGCAAGAAATTTGACAGTGCTATTTGATAACAGGTGTCACAGGCTTAAAGAAAAAAAAAAANTCTGCACAAGGGTAACCACAGACTGCTTGAATTCTAGCAGTGTGAAAACCATCCCTCTTGAATTCTCAATCACCTACAAGGCATCCAGTTATTCACCCACTACTGGGATTTCCACCTTTTGAAATTCTGGCTTAAGATTGTTTTTATATCAAGAGGATCTAGCAAATCTCTGCAGCCCTGCAACATGTTCAGTCCCATGGCAAAACAGCTCACAGCAAAAGTGTGATCTCAAATGGAGACATCACTTTGCAAATACACATGCATTCAAGGGGAGAACTGCAAGCTGAGCTCAGCATATTGCATTTGTAAGATGGCTGACTCAACCAGATAAAATAGCCCCAGTAGATTAATTTGTCTTGAACAAATTGCTCAGCATAATACGAAGCTCAAAAGCTATTTAGCTACTTTGTACTTGATAACAGGCAGCTGGATGAAATGTCTCCTGTGATGAAGAGAGAGCTTCCATGAAATTCCTAAAGACACTAAAATCTTCTGCTCTCTGGCATTTTTCAGAAAAAAAAAAGCCATAACCTCTCACTTCTCACATTTTCTTTAAGCAGACTGATTTTCAGGGAGGTACAGAGAAGTTTTCCTAAACAGATCCTTCAGGATCTGTCACCATATAAATAAACATTGATTATATTAGACCATGCCATGCAGAAATCTCTCTGTGTAGTGTATTACTGCCAGCTCTAGGGAATTTCACAGGGAAGAAATAGGACTGAAATGAGAAACACAAAGTAGATTTATCTCAGGTAAGATGACTAATTAGTTTTCTGAGGTTCAATGCTCAAAAAACCCCAAACCTTTCAGGTTTAAAATCACAGGTAATGCTGTAATGCAGATTGCACTGATGTGCTTCAAGTCACTTGTTGACAAGCAAGCATCAGACTAGTTACCACACTTCAGCTCCAAGAAAAGAAGTCCTCTCCCCATAGTCAGTAACCATTATGAACACATCACCATCAGAGGCATTCTACAGAAGCCACATTAATAATATGATGACTCTGTTGCTATGCAGTAGCTATAGCACTCACCCAGCAATGCTCCTGTTCCACACCCTTACTCCAGGCTAACCAAAGACTGCAAGAGAAACAAGCTGCCCAAATATGATCACTTCCAGGAAGATTCCCTAGCCCTCATTAGGTGCTTTTTTTTTTTTCCAAGGCATTTAAAAAAGAAGCAAAAGTCAACACTTACCAAAGGCTCTGTCACATTCTCATTTGATTGCACTGTAAATGCAGAGGTATCCTAGATAGAGAAAAGAAAAACAGTGATGTAAAAGTTATTTGAGGTGGGAAGTTCATAGGTGTCTATCAAGGACTTGATATTTTTAATGGTTTATTCAAGTCAATTCACATGGAATAAGAGGACAAATGGATAATCTAAATAGGTCTTGATAATAATTATTAGTTAAGCACTTTTAATATTAAAGGCATTACTTTTCCAATACATAGTCTAAGCCATGTGGTGTTATTGAAAGCAATAAAAAACATTCAAACAAACATTCTAGTAACATCTAGGAATTGTTTCTGAGAACAGACCAGGTTTGGATTTGAGTCAGTATGACACTGTTGTGCAGCTCATCTGTAGAATAGATTTCCTGAAACTGTACAGCCAGTCCTCATCCCTTCCTAACAGCACGGGAAAAACAAAAAATAAAATGGCAAAACATGTTTATCTCTTACCTGTGTAAATCCATTAAATGCTGTGCTGGATGCCTAAGTGGAAGATCAAAACAAATTATCACTTGTTTACTAAATGAAAACATGAGTCAAAACATTTTTATTTGCCAAATAAAAATGTAGGCCAGACAGTAAAAAAAATTAAAAAAAAAAAATATTAAAATGAAGGGTAAGGCAGCAAGAAATTTGACAGTGCTATTTGATAACAGGTGTCACAGGCTTAAAGAAAAAAAAAAAAAAGGAGAGTAACTGAAATATTTTTATAAAATAAGAAGAAGAATAATAAAAAATTAGGTGCAATATAGTTTTGCATTTAAAACAAAAAAAAAAGTGAGACACAACGTGCCTTCACAGTTCAAAGCTTCATTCAGTTTTGAAAGACATTTTTGGTCAGCCTGCTCCATGACAGGGCTGAAGGGCACCACACTATGAACAGTTGCATGGCAGTTGTCAAAACAAAGACTAGCACGGGCTCGGGAGGGGCACCGAGGAACACACAGATGGATTGTTTTTAAACGACAAGGTTACGCATGGCCTAAGGAACTCTTGTTCTAGACTAGGCTACACACTGGGGTAGGTACCTCTTCTTTATCAGCCTCAATTTCCTGGTACAACAATCCATATCTCCGGTTAGCAATTTCATCTTCTGATAAATCTGAGTTGTTGGTCTCAGTGTCTTTAGGGCTAGTTGAACTCTCGGTGCTAGCATTTCGGGAACTGCCCATGTGAAACAGAGTGAAGGGTCTAGCTACCTCCTTGCTCAGTCCAGGATTGCTAATGGCTGCCTGCTCCCCAGTCAAGCCTGCTTTTCTTGGTGTCTCCTGACTCTTATTGCTTGTGCTGGCATCTACTTCTCCCCAGCTGTTATCTGGCCCTGCCAGATCCTGCGTGGACCATTTATCGCTAATGCCTAACCAAACATTTTCCATGTTACCTTCCTCTGAGTCTTGCTGCTTGGGGAAAAAGAGCCAATTATCCAGTCCATTGGTTGGGCCTTCTGACAGGTTAGAAAACCCCCAGGAATCGTTAGTAACTGTAGGATCCCAGTTTGCCAGCCAGGGGTCTGTTTCCAAGACTTCAGGAACACCACTGCTACTAGGATGCTCTTCAGCAACTGCTGCTGCTGCCCTACCTGTCTCCTGGTCTTCTGCATCAGCTAGGCAAGGATTACCATAGCTTGTGCTGGCAGCATCAGTTGTTTCGGGCAGAGATGCCCACTCTTTTTCAGCAGCATCTTGACCTTCAGCAGCAGCACTTCCACCTGGGAGAAGGCTGATGCTATTGTCCTCGGTTCCTTTACCAGACTCTTCTGTACTGAATAATTCAGCATCACACAGAACGTTTCCAGTATCTGTGGGGTCCTTTTCTGGGTGGTCAGTTACCTCTAGATCAGCATGTGCCATCGTGTTTGTACACTCCATGGATGTACTCTCTCCAGTACCACTGTCAGTTTGGTCTAAGCCATCCTCAAATGTCCTTTCATGGTCCTGATCCCAGGTACCAGAGACTCTCTCAGGTTCAGTGCCAGTGTTTTCTATAGGTTTACAGTTGTCCATTCCTACTTGGTCCCCACCTTCTAGCCCTGTGCTCAACAATGGTATTTCTCTATCTGTCTCCTCAGTGACATCAACCCTTTTGAATTCTTCTTCCCTAGGGTTTTCTAGGCTAGTACCACCAGCTCTCCCAGTATCCCCACCATTATCTTCCAACTCATCTAAATTTTCTACTTCTGTGCTGACTAGAATTTCAAGATCTGATTTTGCTAAACTCTTATAAAGTTCTGTCTCACTGTTTCCTTTGGTTTCACAACCTTCCTCTTCTAGTTCCTCTGTAACTTCTACCTCATTGTAGGTAACAGCTCTGGTCTCTACCTTTTTACTTGGCTTGACACCTGCCCACTCGTCCTCCTGCTCTTCCTCTGCCTTGTGCACATCACAGGGGAGGGGCTGATCCAACAAGCTATCAGTTCCCAGGATGGGTGTCTCAAAACTGGTTATGGTCTCTAAAGGCTGATTGGTCACCACATCTTCCCATGGGACATTTTTGGCATCCAACTGGTCCTCCAGTGAAGTCCTCTGGGTTTCGTTTACAGAAGCTGACCCTGGTGCAGCAGCATCCTGCTCACCTACAGCAGGCCAAACACTAGCAGGCAGAGTACCCGTGGATTCGCTTGAGGGTTGCTCTCCCCCAGGGAAAAGCAAAGAAGTGCCTGCAGAAATTTCCTGGCTGACACTGGGTGTGCTAACATCTAGGCCCCAGTTGAGTGAACCTAGATCATTTTGAGATCTGTTAATATCTTCTGATGACCCACTGTTTGGGGTTTCCTCCATGATCAGGTTACACAGGGAAAGACTTTTTGAAGAATCAGGCTTTAAGCAGACAGAAAAGCAAAGAAAAAACACAAGATGAAAAAGATAAAGGAGGACTTGATGAGAAAACACAAAATTTATATTTTACTAGAGCAGTTTTAATTTAAAGAATGAAAGTGACTAAATTAAGCCATTTAAGGACGAGCTATGTGCTTTGCAACATTTAGAGGCAATAGACTGCAATGTAAAAGAGCAGCACTAGTAGACAAAACCAGAAAAGTGTGCATTACACCACACTGATTACAGCACATCTCTAGAGAGGTTGCAATTCTGGGGGGAGGTTTGCTTACCGGCTGCACCAATTCACTGCTTGTCTGTGTAGAAGAAAACCATACACATAAAACACAGAAAAGAAGAGCATGATGTACTTTGTTACAGCAGCAGTTTGTTAATTAGCAGTTTTCTGAGCAGCAGCAGTTACCAAATCAGTGTGGGGAAGGAGTGGTGGATTCTCTCCTGCCACTCCACTGAAACTCATCCCAGGTCCCTGCATTTAAGCCATGCTTCCAGCCTCTGGAAGCCTCCTTACACAATCCAGACAGCACAGATGGCCCTGAGTGTGCAACTCTGATTCTCCAGCACCCTGTGTGGTGCAGAGGCATTTACATCCACATGGAGTAAGGCAGCTAGTCACAAAGCCTGCTGCCTACACTGCCCCTCTGAACACATATTAATGTGTCAGGGAAGATCAACCACCTTTCTGTGCTCAGCTTACTAAGAGGAACTCAGTAAAAGGCTATAAACAAAACTCTGTGAAAGGAAGATATAACAAATTAATATAAATACAATATAGCAATCTAATATAAATTTAGAGGAATACATTTGAAATATTTCTGGGTTATTTTAGCTGGTCTAGATATTGACAACTTTGAAATTTTGGCTAGTCTACATATGTGACTGCTTTTTCAGGCTTTATTTAACCTTCCCCAATAGAAAGAGATGAGCACCACTTATGCCAAGTGTTCACAAAACAGTGCTGCAAATCTGAATATATGAGAAACAGACACAGATTTCTAGGCTGGCTGAAACTTCAAAGGTCAAAAATGAGCATACCAGCATACTCCACTTGAAGTCAACCAGCTAGCTATCTCCATGACATAAAGTCAAGAAAGCTCACAAAAATGAGTTGTTTTCTTCCTGCAGATCATTGTATCTGATTTGGGACCAGGAGGAAGAAGTTGAAATTTCGTACAGTGACAGTTTATTTTGTGAATAACTGCAGTTCACTGTATGTCCACAAAGACAGGTTACATTCTCTCTTCACTCCTGAATTTTGAGAAAATGGTTGTCCACTGGGTTAAAGGAACTACAGATAATTAAAACAGCTGCCTGGCATCCATTCCTACCCTCAAACAGCTATAATTCAGGCATGAGAATAAAAGCAACACACAGCTATAATGACTATGAATCTTATTAGCCTAGATTTCTGACATCATTTATGTTTTGTAGGCCAAGCAACAGAGATTATTTTGTTGTTGTTGGATTAAAAGATCCCCAGTGGCTTCATATACCTAAAAGTGTTTGTCACGGTCTCTAAATTCCTTATCTTGGCTTTTGGTAAAAGCATTGTAAATCTAAGTTTAGGGTGTTACAAAATCAGAGGCACAGAAATATCCCAATTCACAATGAGAAATGTCAGTCTTACCGTCCATAGATCCCACGGCAATGTCTGAAAACAGAAGTGAAAACAAGAAAGGCTATTAGAAAAATTCTGTTCATTTACCATATATTTAACACACTACATAACTGTGTGCACTCACTAACAAGAGAGAGCTTATGCATATTTATAATACATTTCTATTTTCTATATTTGTGTGTACACGTGGGCACATATCTTCATAATTCACTTTTTGGTTACCAGGATGGGCAGGATGTGATGGATTGTGGTATTTCCCACTTCAAAGCAGTTGGTGCTTTCCAGCAAATTCACACTGCTGAGTGCTTGAGTGACAGCCAGATTCTGAGTTGCTGACCACAGGACTTCCCACAGGTGCAGGAATCTTTGCAAGGTGTAAGCCTGAAAGAGCTTCCACTGGTCAGTTGTAGCTACTTAAAAAATGATCCGGGTATCCACTGAGAACAAGTGGGATTTTGCATAACTCAGACACAGGGAATTAAAATGGCATACTTTTTGGGAAAGAAAACAAAGTTGATCAATGTTTTCATTTTCTTGACCAGTCTGTTAAATAATAAGCATCAGTGACCTCTCAGCATAATAAATGAATGGATAAATGAATGAAAAGCATCAGACTTCTTGACAAATATTAATTCCTCACACCTAGGTTAAAGTCCATAAAAACCAAATCCTCAAGACATTCATAAAGTGTAAAACTGCTTCTGAATTTTGTAAATGTTAAATGTGACAAACAACATTTGCCAGGGAGAAAGGATTGGTGCATTTAGCTTCTTTTCTTGCCTGCAGTGTATTTTCTAAGGACAGAGTGGCTCTCTGAACAACTTCTGCTCTCACAAATGAAAGACACACTAATAACTCACTACTCAGATTTATGGGAAATTACCATCGACAGCCATTTCTCAATCACTTTAATTTGGTTTAAGTTTGGTTTATGTGCTTCTTCTGTAGGTGCAATTCACAAGTGTGAAAATGTGATGTCAGGAGAAAAGTGCTCTGCCACAAAAATTAAGAATGGCTTTGATTTAATGATCCCACTGCCCTAATCAGCATTATTACAAGACAAGCTGAAAGGGTATGGTTAGCAAATTCATAGCTAGTGTTTTTTTCACTACTTAATGTCAAGGTATTTATTTTCCTTTCCCCATCTCCTTCCCCTTCCCTTATGTTTCCCCTTTCCCTTCCTCCTCCCCATTTAGAAGGAGCAAGAAAAATAAGAATTATAGCCTTTGCTATAATTAAACACTTCTAGCAAACCACAATGAGAACTGCAGTTAACATTTGGAGTGCTGACACTATGCTGTTTTTCTGACAGTGAGCAGCCCATTAGAGATCATCTCAGATCTCATTATATAACTAGGACTGCACACCAAATAAGAAATTAATTGAGGAAGAGATCAACAGAAAAGCAGGGATACCTCAGCCTTAAAGCTTCTTGTCTTCTCCATCCTTTCCCAGTGCTGCATTCCCCAACAGCTGATTAGTCCTCTCATGTCACACAGTACGTGCCAGGTTAGTGATAGCCACAGGGATAATAGGTTTTGCTAAGTGTGTTAATATTGTTTCCTTCTCTGTGTACAACACAGAGCTACAGCTCTGCTGGCCAGGGGATCTTCCCTACTGTACTATCAGCCCTCTGGGTAGTGAAGAAGAGTTCTGGATCTTAAAATAGCAGATCCCCTAGGGTGAGCCAATGAAAATCAGCAGCTGGGTTCTGCATCTTAAAATAGCAGGTCCCCCAGGGTAAGCCAAAGAAAATAATCAACTGAATGTATCAGCCTTTTTTTTTTTTTCTTTTTATTTCATTTTTCATAATTTTTTTTTCCTGCTGTTGCTAGAAAGTACCATAGGAAATACTACTATAGAATGCAGAATTTCTTTAGCACAGCACCCTGCAAGGAAACATCCTGTTCTATCCTCTCTTTTTCCTCGAGGTTAAGGTCTCAAATAGATTCATAAAAGCAAACCCACTCTAATCATATCCACTGCTTGGTACAGAAACTCCATCAACAGCAAAGCAATCACATGTCAGCTCCATGAGACCTAGGCTGCCTGAGGCACCTTTCCAGACATGAAGAGTCAAAGCCAGGACAGAAAAATTGTTAGAAAAACAGAGATTGTGAAATTATAATGTTGGCACTAAGAGGCATGCTAAAAATGGAAAATAATGTCATGCTGAAATCAAGGGCAAGGTACCATTCTCATTGGCAGACATCTCATTTTACCACCTCACAAGTTCTTCTTCCAGTACATCATTGAGTACAGGGTTATAGAAGGGCAAAAATAGATGGCTGACTGGAGCTGCTCAAGAAGACCATGTTTTCCAGACACTGCAGATACACTGCTCACTTGCATGAGACCAAATGCAGCAAGATGCATTCATAGGCTTGACCTCCCTGAAGGTAAAGAGATACCTGAGACATGGGGGAATGAGTAACTCCTGTTGTTACAACTTCTGGCTTGAAAGGGTCGAAGTCCAAATCTAGTAAAGATTCCTCTTTCTTAGCTTCAGGAACTTCATTCTGTTAGAAAAGAAACATAACTTGAAAAAATCACATTTCAAAAGTTGCCCTTGGCAGAAAAATATTAAGAGGCTCAGGAAAAAAAAAAAAAAAATTTAAAAAAATCACAGACTTTCTAGTGACATTGATGGTGCAGGACAGGAGGGGAGGAAGGTCTGAAGACTTTCCTGATCTTTAGTGTGACTTGAAATTTTATCCTCATGAGCTTCACTCTTAGGATGCCTTTGTTTCCTCTGTAGAACAGCTTTGCCTTTTCAGGTGAAAGTAGCCCTTCCCACCAGTAACCAGCATTACATTCATTCTGTCATCCCTTTCATCCAATGTATTTAGATGTCATCACATATGGCTTTGAGGCACTAATATAGTCATAGAGCTTGGAGAAACAACATAGAATTAGCTAGGAATCAGAAATTAATGGAGATGGAAAGGTAATAATCTTTCTGTAAGGTTTGAGAGTTAAGTTGTGATTTATGAAGACTGAATCAAACATACAGGAGTCTCAGTTCATGTGTGATGGCAGCCAAGGTATCTGTAGTGACAGGGTACTGGTCACTGACTGCAAGAATTGCCATTACTCTCAGATCTAAATGAGGAGAATGCTTGTTGTAACTTTAGGAGCAAAACCCAAACAAACAGATAGACTAACTTGGAACCTTAGGAAATCCCTCAACAGCCTGTAAAAGCCCTAAAATAGCCCTAGAAGATATGGGTTCAGAGCTGTCAAACTCAGACTTGTAAAGTACATGGAGGGGGCACATTATAGAGGCCTATAAAGTCCAAACTAGTAACTGGACACTAGGGAGAAATGTGATGTGAAGCAAGAAGAAACAGAAAGGAGTGTGCTTGATTTAGGTGATCCTTTCAGCCAGTTAACCACTTATTGCATCTTCTCATATCTTTCTTTTACCTAGCAGTAATTAAATACATTCTGGACAATGAATAAGCTGGAAGTGTGAGCTGCTTTATTGAATCAGAGCCAAAATGCTCAATAGCATCAAGCAGAACTGTCTTTCAGCATCTTCCACACTCTCAATTTCTTTAGTAGTGCTTGGTAAAGAAAGATGAACAACAATTACAGGCTATTTCTGTTCCAGAGGAGAAAAGTGTTTGGCCTGTTCATAATCCTCTCTGAAATGGGATTAAAGCATCAAAGTTCTATTCATCAGCCTGTTGCTTTTGTGCCTCTGCACTACAGTGCCCAGGACACCAGTTGTGGACCTCTGGGAAGTCCTGCACCATTAGAGGGCTCTGCAGGCTTGACAGCTTCCTCTGTACTGCCCAACAAGGGCTGTGGGAGTACAGGAGATGTCATAAAGCACCAAAAGGAATATGTTCAGGTGGATTTCATGTAATGTATTTTCAATAACTGGATCTCTGACAGAAGGATATAAAACCTATATATTACAGTATTTGGATATGCCTGTACCATTCTGAGATCTCATATAGTAAGCATATAATTAAGTGATAAGTTAACTTACTTAAGTGATCACTTAAGTAAGTGGTGGGGGTGGGTTTTGAGGAGGGAAAATTGCAGATGATTCATGAGAACATGGTCAGGGAATAGTTTAGGTCATTTACAGATCATTGACTGTGGATGAGGGAGGAACATAAATCACTCACTGAAGGGAGATTAGTTTTTCCTCAGAGACAGGCAAAGATTCCAGTTCTCAGGACTCTGCCCCACCTTTATTATGCCATTCCATTTTTATACTAGTCTCTCATAGAAAAGATTCTGGAAATGTGACTTAGACTAATTTAAAGCCCAATCCCAGTGTTCAGCTCTTAATGGAAACACAAACCAGTTCCATTTCTGCTTCCCTGGCTGACCTGACAGGTGAACTTTAGGTGGATACAGCATTTTAAGCAGGGGGCCAAAATGAGTACAGGTTACATCAACTCTTATCACCATTGTCAAGGCTCACTCTACTAAAGTGATAAATGCCATGAAGTCCTGAAAGTTACAATGGTACAACAGCCCTGCCCCCTGCCTTCAACAGGGGGGCCCAGCAGCAGCTGCATGCTGGGAGCTGCCATTAATTCATTAATTACACGGGGGCTTAACTATAAATAACTCTTTTCCACATAGATAGTTAAGGATGGCAATGCCTTTTTATCCCCTCCAAAAGAAAACAAAACATTGCATGTTCCAATTTTCTAAAAGAATTCTGGTTTTCATTGCTGTGCCTACATCCTCCTGTGCTGTCAAATGAATTAGTACAAAACAGTAATTCACATGAAAACAAAAATTCATAAACATTCTGCATAAGCTTCAGATCTGCTTATTTCTCCCCTAGTCTATCAGACACAGGCTCAGATTTCAGAGCTGTAATTACCACAATAGAAAGGGTCTATTATTGAACAAGCTGCAGTTACCATAACTGCATAAAAGCTGAATAACTGAATACAAATTATACAGACTTATTTTACACAGTTCTGGCTTTTTGATTTGTTATATGCAATTTTTTAAAACTTCCAAAATTTTATAATAATGAGATAAAAGTAATTTGGATCACTTCTCTGCTGTGTAACTAATGTTTCTATGAGTCAAAGCCAAGTGAATGAATAATCTAGCTGGAGCAATATTTTATATCTGATTTAAAAAATTATTAAAACTGCTAAGTTCCATTTTTTTTTTTCAAATCACTCAAAAGAAGAAAAGAATACTTTTTATTATTTTAATGGATGAAACAGAAGTCATGAAGGATCATTGTAAAGTGCTACTTGAGATGCTTATGATTAGAGAAAAAAATTCTTAGATCAACTCGCAGTTTGTAAAGCTACCTGGATGCAGTTAAATCCCAACCATATCTGTCTCACAGTATTTTTAGTCAGACCTTCCAGGAAATCTCTCATTTTTATCACTACATTGGCAATGTTAGCCCTTTTGAGTGACCTATTCAGAGATAAAACACCATATGTGAGACCCTTTCAAGATGACAATGTGGTAATTGTGCCTCTGCCTTCTCCCCACACCCTCCTCCTCTCTCCCCATGGATATCAGCCCCAAGGTTACTATCTTGGAGAATTTAGGGTGATTGAAAGGTTGGACTCTACATCATCCTCTGAAGCTTACCTGTGATGGGGTTGTCACATTGATTTCTGGGACAAAGTTGTCATCAAATAAGTTGATGATGTTCTCCTGTTGTAAGTCCTTCGTGGGCGTGAGCTTCGGCAGCGGTGGGACTGGTGGACCTTTCCTCAGCTAGGCAGACAGAAAAAATATCACAGACTAGTTCAGAGATAAAACTAAATGCTTTAAGCTAGGCCTAAACAGTTGGAAGGGCAATATTGCACAGAACCAGGCCTGCACAGCTTTGTGTCTTCTTTACTTCATTCATGTTTAGCTTTGGGATTTTGTTCCCGTCCATCTGTCGCTGCCTTTAAAGCTTATTTAATGCTAAGACCATATCAGCTCTGGGAACCACAGCACCTCCAAGGTGCTTATGTTACTAATTCCCCTGCTCTCCAGAGATTCACATAACTACAACTTTCTAATTGCTTGGGATTATAACAAATGTGATTGGATAATTTGAAAATCTGTCAAAATACCAAGGAAAAAAAACCAACAACACAGAAAATCCTCAAGTGGTACAGTGACATAACAGCACTGGCAGCAGCAGGACTAAACTGAGTCCTACCAGGCAGCAAGATTTTGGGAGATCCAAGAAACTCACATGGAATTAAACTCAAAATTGATTCTTATTTCACCAATACTGATGTGAATAGAAGTGACTCCAGTAACTCCAACAGAGTCAAATTTCTCAATCCATTGTTAATAACAAACAATAAGCCTTTAATGATCACCACTGTTAGTAACAACTCACTAATTATTATATATTAATCATGCTAAGCATAACTTTGAAGATGAATGAAGAACAGAAATATATCATGTACTGAAATTCATGAGGAAGTTTTAGAAATAGTTTATCAAACTATCACTGCTGGGGTATGGGTCCTTAGAGACTATGGGACTTTTTAAGAAGTGTTTTGCTCTGTCACAAGTCACCCCGGTACTCTGGGAACCTTATTTTCTTCATTTCCCTTTATATTCCACCTATGCTTGTGAGACAGGGACGAACAATCCATGAACAGAAGAGTGCCACAGAGCCAGTGGCCTCCTTGTCATGTCTAGATGAAAAATCCACCATATACATCACCTCAGCTTTCTTTCACTGCACAACAGGCCAGGTGCTCCTTCTAGCTTTGAACTTACCTGTGTGGGTGACTTAGGTCGGGCTGGTGCTGGAGATGCTGGTGCCAGCATGTGATTGGGACTAGCAGTAGGGCTAGGCAGGGGAGAGACCTCCTCTGGTGGTGAGGGTGTTTTTGCAATGCGGAGTGGACCTGAATCACTGGAGAGAAGCAAAGCAATGGTGAGCACATACATATCAAGCAAACTGATTAGCTTGACAATCTGATGCACTAGTTGAATTGCAGCCCTGATGTAAAGCCAGGGACCACAAAAGGCAGTACACACTGGAGACAAACAGCCATTATATAATGACTAAAACTAAAATGGCAATTAAATTCAATTAAAATGCAGTGACCTACAGCATCAAAGGAATATTAGTTTTGAGTGATCTTGATTTTTGGAGCATCTGTTTACCTGTTCATTATAACCTGAGAGAAACAGAGTATCTGCATTTTTTTCAGATTCTGTATGTGAAATAACATTTCATATATAAGTTTGTAACTATCATAAAATGTGAGAGGAAATTATTCTCTTCATTTTGCACAGTTCTCAGAATAAAAGGCTCTAAAGAAAAAACCCTGGAGGAAAGCATAACAATGAATAATGCAAACCATTTTAAAAGCTCAGCAACTTCAGATAGGTTTCAACAAAATAAAATGCATTGAAAATTATGATAAAGATATCACTATTTAGAGGGACAGCTCAGCACAACTATAAACAAGCAGTAGTCAAGTGACTTCAACAGAGCTTTGCTAACAGTAAGAAAAGATCTGATGAAGTCCTGAGAAGGGATTTACCCTTCCCATGAAGGCACTTTGTGCAGACTCTGAGACATAGTCAGCTACCTAGAAATGCTGGAAGCTTGCAGCTTGGGGAGGCTATAAACTACAGCACTCAACCACCACAGCACTTGGCAAGAGAAGAGCAGATCCTACACATCTTCAGGGAGAACAGAAGCACTACCTGATTGAGGAGACCACGCCATAAACATGTGCCTAATGCTAACACAAGAAAAAAAATTTCCAAATTCTTTGGAAAGGACAGACTTAGCTCACACTCACCACCTCTTTCTGTGGAAATGTTAAAAAAGAAAAAATAAGCAGTTATTGAGAAATTTCTTTCCCAGGGACAATATTTGCCTTCAGGATAGTCGGTAGTACACAACTTTTTAAAATGTTTATTTCTACACAGTTCTTTAAAAGAAAGATTAGATATTGTACTTGTCTGGTATCTAGTATCTTACAATCACTCCTGAGTAGTTTTTTAGAACATCATAACCAATAATGGAAGTCTAAATCTATCCAGATTTTCACAGAAGGCTCTGTGAACAGCACAGCAAAAAAATAATAATATTGTAATTAAAAAGATAAAAGTATTTCTAAAAAGCATTTAAAAAATAAGTTAAAATCACACTGCATTAACCTATGTCTACTAATTTGCAGCAGTAATTAGTATATTTTCTCTGATGGAATGAGTCATTCAGGGGGAATAACATGTGTATACTGGACATGGTCTATGAGATGAAGGTGGACAAAGTATCTCTTTTTCACAAAATATGCTTGAGGTTTTCCAACATTACATTATTTTTCACCCCATAAAACTAGTTTTGAAATCATGAGTCCATCCTAAAGGGGTGGAAGTGGTGATGCATGAGCTAATAATTCTGGAGGCAGCAAGTAAGTTTATCTGAGCATGGATCAACACTGAACTAAACCAAAATAAAAATTTCGACATGCTCTTAATAAAATAGTTATGAATTTTGCATTAGGTCAGAGGGTTCAATATTTCATTCTTTGTCCTTCCAAAGTGAGATCAGACCAAATGTAGAACTATCTGCCCTATGTATGAGGTAGATATTATGTTGTTTGGTCACTTCATGGTAGCTAATCCTAGTCCATCTTAAGTGTACCAGTTGCTATAACATTGTTCCGATTGCTTCTGATGAGCTGGGATTGGGTGGAAATTCAGGATTTATGCATTCACTCTAAATATCATTGTGTTTTGATGATATTTATCATCAAAAATCACTCACTCTTGTATAATTGCAACCTCTTTGCCTATAGCTATTACAGTACTAAGAGATGAAATTAGGGCAGAAAGGCTATGTTTGTTGCAAGGAAAAAAATGATAGATGCTGTACTAAGCTTAATAAAGCACTGTCTGATTTTAAATTGCTTTTGTTTTTATTTTAGGAAAAAATTTATCTTCAAAGTTATAAAAACGTAGCATTTTGTGACATTCTTTGTACTTTTATGTAGCTTTTATGATGTGCTCTCACATCACATTTCTTGACTCTTCCCCATGAGCAGAAGAGATAAAAGCTGACTTACAAAGGTTGGGATTCTCACCTAATTATATGCCTTTAGGAGCTAAAAACACATCTAGATATTTCAAGGCTTAAAAAATAATATGAGAACACCATTGTTGTGGACTAAACATTTAACAGTCTACAATGAATCTGGCTAAATTGCAACAGCTGAGAATCTGGCTTTTATTCTTTATTTGAAAGGAAAAATAAATGGGTAATGAAGTTTTGCACCTTGGTTTATGTTGAGAAGAACTTCATCCAAGGTAATTTATCTACCATTCTGAATGAACAGACACAGTGATTGTTGTGCAGCAATTGCAATACATGGAGTAGGTGATTACTGAGTATGCTGAAACCCACAAAGCCTACTGTAATCTAATTAATTAAAAAAAACCAGTATATTCACCTTGGTGCCCCTTGAATGGTGAAGGCCTTGTCTGCATGCTGATCTCCCAGCTTCGTCATCACTTCATAGAGCTTGTGACATAGCTGAGAAAACAAAACATTTGCCTGAGTTTATATGAAGTACTGTAGTCATGATTAAAACCAGAGGTGATAAATCTGGTCTGACAACTGATAACCAATAACCTGATAATATTTAAACTGATAAATTTAAAGTGGCATCTAGATCCTTCCAAAAATACTCAGTGTCATGAATATCAAAAGCATAAGTAGAAACCTATCAAAATCCATGGCATCAATGGTAACAGCAGTTCTTCAGAAGCATAAACTGGTTTTCAGAGGACAAGTTTATAATTGTGACTGACTGCTGCCTGATCTCTGGTGAAGGAGGTTGCCTAAAGTTTAAAGCAACATGGGTATCTGAGAAGATTAATGTTTTCCCCTTAAAAACCTAATCCCAATTTACACAGAACTTCAGTCAAGCGAGTTTTCGTACACTTTTAGTTCCTATTAGTAGGTTACTATAGATAATAAACTGCTACTTAGCAAAGTACATTACAAAAATCCTCACTGCAACTGACTTGCCTAAGTCATAGATAAAATGTTGTATTGGTTACCAAGTATACAGCAGTCTCGAAGGGAATTCTTGACATGTTTCTTGTAGTGATTAAAGCAATGAGATGCTTAGCAATTGGATAGAGAAAAAATACTGAAGGCAACAGCATACAAAAAAGAATGAAGTCATCAAAATGGAAATTGAATTTAGTGCTACAACTGATCATGCACTGTAATCCAGAACTGTATTGGCTGCTCCTTCATTAAGGGGAGTACACAAATGGCAAGGAGAAACATATACAAAGGTTATACTACAAATCTGAATCTAGGGCAAATTCTCATCTATGCCTCTGCTAGATTTTTACTGCTGCATTACAGGACATTTTCTTGCTGTTATGCACATCACATAATCCATTATACATGAGAGATTCATTTTTACTCACTAAAGCTATTTCCTTGTGAAACTTGGCTTCGAGGCTGGATACATTTTTGAAGGTGTTCACATAGAAGCCAACTCGTCTGCAGAAGATGGCACAATGAAAGGAAAAAGAGAATAAAAGATAGGGGTGGGAAGGCTACAAAGGCAAATTAATTTATTTTTTTTTCCCAGACTACAAACAACATTCTTGACTGCTATTCTCAGCAAAGCAAATAATTGGATCGATTGTCAAAAATCCATTTGTTCATACATTATTTCTGTTTGTGTTAACAATTGCATTTCATGCTGCAGAGTGAACCAAGTGGAGACTACTCCACAGCTTGCTTTAGGGAAGGGAAAGACTGGAAAGGTCTGGCACAAGTGCAGCACAAGCAAATGGAAGCTTTGGGCACCCAACCACTGACTGGAAAGGACACTGCTCTGGTCCTGCAAGCACCTGTGCCCTAGATGCTATTGCAGCACCTGGGTGATGCAGGCACATTTGCAGGCAGCTCTAATGTATACAGTCACTGTGGATTAGGCTTGGTGATCCCATGCTCGTTCAAGAAATCAGCCCTGAAATACATGCATATGTACATAAAATGATTTCTATTACAGGCTAGATATTTTTGCACGTGCAGTGAAATTCCTGCTTGCTTGGGGTGAGTGATTACATCAATCTTGTACACTTCAGAAGTCAAAGGTGTTTTCTTAGGGTTTGAATTATTCTTTTTCCTATTTAAAACTTTAATATATAATTTCTCCAAAATGTATTAACAAAAGTCACCTTTGGCATAAGAATAAGACTGCAAAATGTCAACTCAAATGGAATATTTTCTTCTTGAACAGCTGTAATAACCAAAAAAAACACCCCAACTCTGAAAGCAATTGCTTTCTAAATTACACCTATTGCTCAAATGAAATTCTGCCTTTCCCTGAGACTAGTTACTGGGAAACACACGTACTGAAATAAAAGGGCCATTACTCTGAAACATTCATATGCTGCTTTACTTTTAGTAAGCTCATAAAATAAATATCTTGAAGTGCTAAGAAGCTTTGCAATGAAAAAAAGCAGGAATATAGCAGGAAAAACCTCTAGTGATCTGAAATTTAACAGGGATTCATTTAGAAGGCAGAGAATACAATGGATACTTCAGTGACTTATAACACATCTCCATTCCAGACTGTCATTTGTTAAAGAATGTAGCACACTAATGAGATGTTTATTTTCCTACTGCTTTTGTTCTCCCTTTCATTTTATCTGCATTTTCTGTATAAACACAATTAATGATGCAACATCTTGAATGAATGATCCATGTCATCAAATTTACACCACAGATGTTGTCAGTGTGAAACTATGAAATATGTGGAAACAACAAAGGAAACTTGGAAACATAAATTACCTTAAAAGGCATTAATAAGGTTCAGTAAGAGGTATTGAAACAGAATACCTTTTATAGTAAATAACCTACAAGTAGATCCATAGCAAATCCAGAAAAGCTTTTGGCTGCTCTGTACAATTACTTTTGACACTGGGAACATTTGATCCTTTTTATTAACAAGTGGCTATTTTTTTTTTCTTTAAAGGAAAAATAATCAGCAGCAATTTTCCATTTACAAAATCCATCTTCAAGGAGCCATCAAACAATTTTCTATCAGAACTCATGAAAATCCCCAGTCTCCTTTTCTTTACTCCCCCTTTAGACCTTTGCAGACACTATCTGCCTAGGCTTACCGTGACCACAGAGATGGCAACTCTTCTTGTAAATCAGTGTTAAACTCTTCAAACACCTTCTGTGCTTTTTGAAATTCTTCTTCTGCCTAAAACAAAATGAAACAGGGTGACTTCTGTAACCCCTGTGACACAGCAAAACCTG
>VYZU01084979.1:40458-85499 GCA_013401355.1 Ceyx cyanopectus
GCTTTTCAGGGTAGGGATTGGAAAAGTAGCAAGGGCATGCAAATCATGAAAAATGTCTCTTGGCCTATATGTTCCTTCTGTACTTGACTTGAACAAGTGTAGGTGAAACTCTTTTATAGTGGTAGTATTTTTGGAATTTTATCAATGCAGATTCTAATTGATCTGCCATTTTTTTCTCACAACCTGATAGTAACCTTTTCCAATTGGATGGTTTCAACAAAAGCTATAGAATAAAAATTCAGTGACTTATAACACATCTCCATTCCAGACTGTCATTTGTTAAAGAATGTAGCACACTAATGAGATGTTTATTTTCCTACTGCTTTTGTTCTCCCTTTCATTTTATCTGCATTTTCTGTATAAACACAATTAATGATGCAACATCTTGAATGAATGATCCATGTCATCAAATTTACACCACAGATGTTGTCAGTGTGAAACTATGAAATATGTGGAAACAACAAAGGAAACTTGGAAACATAAATNTAATCAGCAGCAATTTTCCATTTACAAAATCCATCTTCAAGGAGCCATCAAACAATTTTCTATCAGAACTCATGAAAATCCCCAGTCTCCTTTTCTTTACTCCCCCTTTAGACCTTTGCAGACACTATCTGCCTAGGCTTACCGTGACCACAGAGATGGCAACTCTTCTTGTAAATCAGTGTTAAACTCTTCAAACACCTTCTGTGCTTTTTGAAATTCTTCTTCTGCCTAAAACAAAATGAAACAGGGTGACTTCTGTAACCCCTGTGACACAGCAAAACCTGCCAAAATTGGTTTTGTGCAGTTTTTTTGGTGGGTCTTTTACAATTTTTATTACAGATGTGACTCAGTCCCACTACCATGCAGACCAACACATGACCTGCAGTCTCCCCAGTCTCCCCAAGACAGAAAGTTAGGGCTTCAATGGGACTAACTCCTGAAAGAGGCTGAGCATGCCCTTTACAAGCACCTTTATGCTTGATATCATTATTTCCACTTCTGTGAGGGGAAAAAGAAGAGAAACTGTGCTCTGTCTCTGCACAGAAATAACCACCACCCGAGCTCCCTCAGTCTTCTGCCAGCATCCCTCCAACGGTGCTACCTTGGTAATTCTGCTTTCATCTTTTCTTTTGGAGCTCTGCAGGGCTTCTAGATGATGTCTTGCACTGTCATAGTCCACAAGTTTTCTGCTTCGTTTTGCAATGCGAGTCTGTAGAGGGGTACAAATGAAAATCAGCACAAATAGCACTTAAAAAAAAATATCTATTTTACCTATGTTATCACGGAAGTTTTTGGTATATTTTATTCTTCCTTATCTGCTGCTCATATCTGAATTACTATCACTTGCAGGACCACAGAAAGGGTAAAAGAGACAAAATAATAATCTTATTTTAAATAAGGAATCAATTTACTGATGGTTTGGAAGGGGTTTTTGTGAGTGTAGGCCTTACAGCCCTTAGAAGTGAGATATCAATGTTATGCAAGACTTGCCTCATTCTTCAAGATAATTGGACCTGTTAAACTCATGGCAACACCATCTTTTTTCCTTATATAGTGTGTGAAAAATTAATAAATATGTAGCTTTTTCTAGAGATGGAAAAATGCTTAAAATACATTTCTCAGTATAGTTAGTCTAACACATAATTAAGGTAATTGGAGTTCAATATACAAAAGGATTTCTAATTTAACTGCTATAATTCTTTAAAAGCTAAAATTAGTCCTTTGATATATCCTGACTTCACAAAGCTATAGATTATATGTAAATACCACATGCTGAGAGGGCATAAGAACAATTTGGTTTTCAAGTTAAGTTTGAGACTGAACATCAGTAATGTGATTTAAATTTTTTTTTCTGTAGTCCCTTATGTCAATGACAAAGGGGATGACTGTGTGAAACATACTCAATTATAAACAATCACAAAGAATTTCCAGCTATGTCCATACAGTCAGATTCAGATACTAAAATATCTACCTCTCATCTGTAATGATTCTTTCTCCCCACACATTTCATTTAGCAACCTTCTCTCTGAACTGTACACAGGACAGCCATCTGGGAGAGGCTAGAATCTGCATGACAGTCTCTCCTGATGTGTATTACAAAATCTTCATATAACTAATTAAAAGACAGGAACCATAGCTTAGTCAGGGGAAAGATACTTAGATACCCACAGGTGCATCTAACCAGTAACAAAAGGTCTGCTTTTCATGTTGTAATTTGCCTGTCATTTTCCCTGTTGAAAATAGTGAGAATTATATCAAATAAATAGGAGCAGGAAAATAAAAATACAGGTTTTATCTACACAGGCTAATTTACTTCCAAGTACTACTGCATGAAAAATATTTTTGTTCTCTTGGAAAATTGATGCAGCCTAATGTCAGGTATTTATTTTCTGAACACCATCTTTTACATTGCAGAAGAGATGACTCCACCCTTTAAATTACTTTTTCTTTATAATCTCATTTTCTATTTATTTTATGACTTATTAATTTTTAAACTGTCTTTTATAGGCAATCAATACTGTACTTTGATATCAGGAAATTGTCCTAGATATGTATCCAAGGTCAACAATGACCCATCCACCAGTTTTTGATGGAAGTCTTCCCAAAGTTCATCACATTTCTGTAAAGGTAGAAAAAGAGAAAAATGCACTTAGTAGTTTAATTCCACTTCAAATCTAGGAGAAATATTAATGTAATTGGTAAAGATTTGATGAAATGGTTGATGCACAGACAAGAACCTCACAATGCTGGAGAACCAGGATGCCAGGTATGAAATGTGCCAACATCAGCAGGCAACACAAAAAATCCCCCCCAGAAGCTACATTTCTTTTCCCTAGTCTCATTTGCAGCTCTGGGGTAGTCCTCAAGAGGCACACCTGGCAGTTTTCTGGCTCCTAAGAACATGTCCATGTGGGACCCTGTGGGAAGGTGAGATTCCTTGTCAGGAGCCAATCCTGTTACATAGAGACAGTGCTCAAGGTCCCGGGCTCTCAAATGAACAAGTTTTTAGTACATATTAAACATCCTGATCTCACTTGCCTTTGCACATTTTAAAAATCACTCAACTCCCTCCTTTGATGGGAGGGTGGCTGAAGGGGGTGAGCTCTGCTCTGCAGGGCTGCTATCTTTGCTGCCAACTCTAGAAGGCTATTCCCTGGTGTTTGCTTTACCGTGAGCTACTACAGGGCGTATTATAAATGCTGTTTGATGCCAGTCTTCAGTTCATTCATTTCCTATCCTAACAGAGTCCCCAGTGAATTATTATAATCTATTAATCATGGTTAAAAGTAATACCTCATTTATTAACACAATATTTAATCACAGCAGTCTACAGAGCAGCACAGCATTAGATCATAGCAAGCAACTGCTGGTCTTGTGCATTTGCCTTTGTATCTTGCTGATATATATTTTGGACAAAATAAAATCACTGAGGCTTTCTGAAAGCTAATGGGCTCAAAAAACATTGCTGAAGAGTCCTTTAAGAGATGATCATCCTTACCATACAGAAAAAGTGTATTTAGGTGGATCCCCTTTGGAATAGCCTGGAAATACGTTATTTTTTTCACTCTAGGTTGAGGGATGCATAAATCTACACTTGTGATTATATAGAGAAAAAAAATCAGGAGCAGGGATTTTGTAATATTTCCCATAAGAATCTCTTATTAGGCAGACACATCTAACATTTATCCCTATACCTAATACAGATGAAGAGTAAAATTTTGGTCTTTTCACACACAAATACAAATTTATGGGTGTAAAATCTAATAGTCTATAGATATAAGATGAGGCACTACAGCAAGACACAGCAGGAGATCTTCCAGCTGCTTAACCAAAACCAATATAAATGATAAGGTATCAACTTAGGAAGTTTGGAATTTTGATGCTTTTAAAAGGAAAACTACATCATGCCACATCAAGCAGGGAAGGGTAGAGGAAAGCAGCTGAAGAGGAGAAAAGCAATTATTTAAGCAGATTTGGGAAGACTGTACTGTTTTCCAGTTTCCTTTAAATTATATTATCCAGGAAGCCTTGCAAACTGAATGCCAGGTGGTTGAAAGCTGCACTGATAAGAGTTTGCACTTTCTTGTCACCACCAACATGTTTTGCTGATAGACTTCCCCCAGAATTACAGCTGTTAAAGCAGGCAGTTCAGAACAGCTCAAGCCAAACTCCTGCAGTGTCCTCTGGAAAAGCCTATTCTTCTCTAATCACTGGAGGAAGCTAAAAAGGCTAAAATGAATAGTGCCCTGCAGCTTAATTTGCCCTTCAATTTCTGATTCGTGTCAGAATGCTGCTAGTGTCTCATCAGATGTCCTATTTAGTGCCACTGGCTCAACAGTTGCTACAGAGCACACAAAGATAAGCAGATTGGATCATTTTTAATAGTCACTTGAATTAAGAATCCTGACTTTAAAACTGCACGTAAGAAACCTTGTACAAACTTGTCAATCAGCTGCTATCAGGACCAGTTCTGATCACGCTGATGTTGACCTCAGTGGGAGCTTCTATCAGCTAGTTTGTAAACCAGACATTGCAAATGCAGCACCTGGTCAGCAGGAGGTGCACTGCACAATGCCAGCAATTTCTATGCTGAAAACTTCATTAAACATGCAACGAACAGTTAAAGGAAATTGCAGACATACATCTCTCCACCACAGCTCAGATTAATCCACTTGCAGACAAAATACCTTTTTTTTCCTCTTTCCACACATCTTACCTCTCCAATCATTTTCACATCTTCTCGTCCATACCAATCTGGCTCATACACTTCATGAAGAGACTCTGTAAGCTTCTTAGAGGCATCTTGCATACCTGCAATAAGACAGCAAGAAGAACATATAACTTCAAGCTACAATGAACAGTTGCTAAATATCTTTATTTTGAACCACGTGTACTCACAGTACTATTCCCTCTGACACATTTAGACTATCATTTTTAGGAGCTGAAACAAACATTTCTTTTCATCCAGCTCCCCCAGGTAAATTATAAATGTCCCTAAAAGAAGGATTAACCCATATATATATATATACAGATTAAAAAAAAAAAAGTTTCTAACACACTAGAGATTCAGTTTTCTATTCTGAACTAAACATATCTGAACATGATTAACAACTCAGAGGGTAGTCCTGCCCACTAAAGACATGTAATCAATTGGAAGAATATAACTGAAAAGACAATCCAATAGCGAGCCTTTGGTTTTCTCTTCTGCCCTACAAAACAGTTTCCTACCTTGTCTGTGACAACTACCATGCCAACCTGTGTGGAGGAGGAGTCATTTCCAGGGTTAAAATGGCAGAGATTTATGGAAATTGCTGTTAAAATGGTTTTAGGAGAAAAGCCAACAGAGGTCTGCACTAAAGAAAAGCACTCCCCAGAATGGGGGAACTTGCACACAGGCAGAACATTATCTCAGGATTTCTCTGTGTCCTTGTTTTCAAAAATATTAGTCTCAGGAGCTTTCAGATATAAAATGAGAGTGGTTGAGCCTGCTATTCTTGTGCCCACAATGATGATGGTGACATAAAGGTATGTTCATAATGAAGCAAGGACTGGCGAGAGCTAAAACAGTATCTAGGGAAAAGATGGCTGAATCTGGAGAGAGTGCAATAATGGATTTGGTTTTATGAAGAATTTTAACTACCTTGTATGCTCACTTCTAGAAGTATATGGAGCCCAGCATTTATTTACACTTGCAGCAGGTTGATGTCTACAGAAAAGAGTGCTAAGCCAACACCATCTTTAGAGCTCCTGCTCTAGCAGGTGAAACAATAATGGGGACTTTTGATGGTTATCACACTGTAATACACAGAGGACCTGGTTTAAAAGTAAAGTAGCTTCAATGATATTATAAGAAAGAGGCTAAATCTATCTCCACTGAAATCAGTTTGACACCAGCACCAGTGAATAAATTACTTCTCATATTGAAGACACTGGGGTTTGCCTTTCTGTTTTGATGGAGCACCAAGACATTAGATGTTGAATATTGTTCTGAATCCACTGAAATCAATCTGGTCTCACTTAATATGCTAAAAGTGAGGTCACAATTAGTAATATTTAAATGACAACTTTGTTGTAAAATCCAAATAACACTGATTTTCTTTTTTAATCTAGCATTAACTTTTATTTTTTTAATCAACACATTTTTTTCTCTAGCCAAAATCTGTTTGCTGCAGCACATCTGTGCTGTCTTGAAAATATCTCTGGTGTGATCATGATTTTATTGATCAGCGGACGAATTTAGGAATAACATCACTATTTCTGTTTTCTGCATAAGGAAATGTTTAGGAGAGGAAGAGAATAACTCATTGGAAACTGGACTGTCTAGAAGAGTAGACTTGANTAGTGCCACTGGCTCAACAGTTGCTACAGAGCACACAAAGATAAGCAGATTGGATCATTTTTAATAGTCACTTGAATTAAGAATCCTGACTTTAAAACTGCACGTAAGAAACCTTGTACAAACTTGTCAATCAGCTGCTATCAGGACCAGTTCTGATCACGCTGATGTTGACCTCAGTGGGAGCTTCTATCAGCTAGTTTGTAAACCAGACATTGCAAATGCAGCACCTGGTCAGCAGGAGGTGCACTGCACAATGCCAGCAATTTCTATGCTGAAAACTTCATTAAACATGCAACGAACAGTTAAAGGAAATTGCAGACATACATCTCTCCACCACAGCTCAGATTAATCCACTTGCAGACAAAATACCTTTTTTTTCCTCTTTCCACACATCTTACCTCTCCAATCATTTTCACATCTTCTCGTCCATACCAATCTGGCTCATACACTTCATGAAGAGACTCTGTAAGCTTCTTAGAGGCATCTTGCATACCTGCAATAAGACAGCAAGAAGAACATATAACTTCAAGCTACAATGAACAGTTGCTAAATATCTTTATTTTGAACCACGTGTACTCACAGTACTATTCCCTCTGACACATTTAGACTATCATTTTTAGGAGCTGAAACAAACATTTCTTTTCATCCAGCTCCCCCAGGTAAATTATAAATGTCCCTAAAAGAAGGATTAACCCATATATATATATATACAGATTAAAAAAAAAAAAGTTTCTAACACACTAGAGATTCAGTTTTCTATTCTGAACTAAACATATCTGAACATGATTAACAACTCAGAGGGTAGTCCTGCCCACTAAAGACATGTAATCAATTGGAAGAATATAACTGAAAAGACAATCCAATAGCGAGCCTTTGGTTTTCTCTTCTGCCCTACAAAACAGTTTCCTACCTTGTCTGTGACAACTACCATGCCAACCTGTGTGGAGGAGGAGTCATTTCCAGGGTTAAAATGGCAGAGATTTATGGAAATTGCTGTTAAAATGGTTTTAGGAGAAAAGCCAACAGAGGTCTGCACTAAAGAAAAGCACTCCCCAGAATGGGGGAACTTGCACACAGGCAGAACATTATCTCAGGATTTCTCTGTGTCCTTGTTTTCAAAAATATTAGTCTCAGGAGCTTTCAGATATAAAATGAGAGTGGTTGAGCCTGCTATTCTTGTGCCCACAATGATGATGGTGACATAAAGGTATGTTCATAATGAAGCAAGGACTGGCGAGAGCTAAAACAGTATCTAGGGAAAAGATGGCTGAATCTGGAGAGAGTGCAATAATGGATTTGGTTTTATGAAGAATTTTAACTACCTTGTATGCTCACTTCTAGAAGTATATGGAGCCCAGCATTTATTTACACTTGCAGCAGGTTGATGTCTACAGAAAAGAGTGCTAAGCCAACACCATCTTTAGAGCTCCTGCTCTAGCAGGTGAAACAATAATGGGGACTTTTGATGGTTATCACACTGTAATACACAGAGGACCTGGTTTAAAAGTAAAGTAGCTTCAATGATATTATAAGAAAGAGGCTAAATCTATCTCCACTGAAATCAGTTTGACACCAGCACCAGTGAATAAATTACTTCTCATATTGAAGACACTGGGGTTTGCCTTTCTGTTTTGATGGAGCACCAAGACATTAGATGTTGAATATTGTTCTGAATCCACTGAAATCAATCTGGTCTCACTTAATATGCTAAAAGTGAGGTCACAATTAGTAATATTTAAATGACAACTTTGTTGTAAAATCCAAATAACACTGATTTTCTTTTTTAATCTAGCATTAACTTTTATTTTTTTAATCAACACATTTTTTTCTCTAGCCAAAATCTGTTTGCTGCAGCACATCTGTGCTGTCTTGAAAATATCTCTGGTGTGATCATGATTTTATTGATCAGCGGACGAATTTAGGAATAACATCACTATTTCTGTTTTCTGCATAAGGAAATGTTTAGGAGAGGAAGAGAATAACTCATTGGAAACTGGACTGTCTAGAAGAGTAGACTTGACCTAGTCAGTAGCTATTCCACCACGCACTCCAAAATACACACTCAAGATACGACAGGAAAATAAATGAAGCAATGCACACTTCCTAATATAAAAATAGTGGTCTGTAGAATTAGTAGGATAGCAAAAAAGATATTTGTTCTCAGATCTTGTGTCAAGGGAGAGAATGACATGGGAAAGATGAAGAACAAATATAAAGGAAACTCTGTTCACAGGGTACAAGCTTTCACCCTTAAATCAAAGGAGCTGAGACAAAATAGAGTATTTGATCTCTTCAGGAACCGTCTGGGGGTGCTTTTTAACAACAGAGCTCTGTTCAGAGACATGGTATAGCACAAGAACTTAGGACATGTTTCTTCCCTTTTTCCTTCATGGTTAACGCTGAGGATGATGTAAAACCAGCTAAGAAAGGGTTCCTGAACAACAGGGCTTTGGGGTTTTTTTTCCTAGAATATGACAGATTACAGTAAAATACAGATGACTTCCATGTATTTTTCCAAGTAAGATTTGTTCAAAATCTTTAATGCCACTGCAAATTTATGAACTTGGGAGCAAGATAAAACAAGCAGAGCATTGCTGTGCTTCAGAAGGTTGCTTCTGTCCACTCAGGGTGACCGCACACACCGGTGAGGCCTGTGCATCCCAGTACGGCCTGTGCATTCCAGTTAAGGCCTGTGCATCCCGGCTCACGCATGATCCATGGGCCTGCCACGTCAGCTCCTGCAGCGGACAGGCCAGCATGGCAGCTCCATAATCCCTCCTGGCTTGGTCACTTGGCTTCTTCAGCAAGGGGCTTCAGTCTGAAATTTCCACAGGCCAAGATCACCTGTCCTGCTCCCCTTCTACTGCATCTATACCCCAAAATGAGTGCATGGATAAATACCAATCCAAGCAGTGCTTTTCATGCCTGTGGGCATGAACTTACAATTTCCAATGTCTTTTTTATTTGGTTGATTTTCATGGAGAATTATTTTTTATGCACTGATACCTTTTATGCATTATTCAGCACTAAAGTTAAGAGGATTAGTGTCTCAGACATAGACTGCAGGCTCTCTTTCTGTGCTGGTTTTAGCTGCTATCATTGAGAATGATGAATTGTTTAAAGCGAGTCATTACAGTACTAAGATATTGGAGAAGAATTTTTACTGCTGATGAACAGCTAAAAATTTATATTTAATATCAATTGTTTAATTTAGTACTGCTTCTTCTTGGTAATTGGGTCACTTACTTAACAACTACAAATGCCAAAATAATTGAATCGCTTAGGAAAAATGATGTTGAATAATCCAGTTACTGAAGTTACTCTCTGACAAAATCATCTCGATTTCTATGGGAAAGAAACCCTATCCCCAGAACTCCAAAGGACTTTCTGATCCCACACATGGCAGGGTATCGTGGGGTGATGGTGCAAAGATTCCCATTAAGCACCCTAGAGATGTCAGAGGGTATGTGACTCTATGTCATCATGTCCAAGATACTCAAACTCCCATGGAGATTGAGATTGGCCTTGGCCTCCACGTTAGCCATAGAACCCCTATATTCTGTGGTCTTCTCACTCTCCAGCAGGGAAATCTGGGCTAAATCATGGAGAAAATTCTATTTTTCTGATGGTTTGAGGCACCTTGGTGTGGCTCTTCATATTTATTCGAGTGTGGAAGAGAACTTGTCTGTCTGGAGGTTCTGTGCAGTTCTGTCAGCCACAGACTGACAGCTGGGCAGCAAAACTGTTTACAGACCTCCAAAATCTCCTCTTTCCTTCATATAGAGCAGTTGTTGTTTCTCACTACATTAAGCCACCTGAAAAGTATGAAGGTGCTTTTCATGATGCAGGATTCCTTCTTACTTCTACCACCTTGCCACCTGTATGCAGGTCCAGGTTTCTATCTCTCCACTTGCAAAGAGCTCAGAGTAGAGAATGGAAGGCTGATTTAGGGTTTCATTAACAATTGGTCCATAAAGTCACCTGCAGCTGCCACTCCAGTGCCTAAAGGTAAGCCAAAATCCACTTTTGTGCACAGCCATCCCAAAATATTTTCATGATGGTGATCAAAAAGTAGCAATTAAGAGCCCATAGCAGTTGCTGGATCTATTTCTGCCATCCAAAATCTGGAGAGGTCTTTGCCACTGATGAGCTAGTCAGCTTTGGAGAAGCCCCAGCTAGTGTGTTATGGACTACAGCCCTCTCCACTGCACAAAGGTGTGCAAATGTGTGTGCAAGGAGCCACTTGTGGCTTGTTAGCTTTGCAGAATAAGCCTCTTGCGAGTTGCTTATAAAGGGGTCTTATTAAAGACATGAACATAATGAGGTGTTAAGCAAACAATTCTCATTCTCATTAGGAAAGTCAGTCCAAATTAGTTTCAAATATGGACTTGTGGGCTGCAACAAGAGAAGGATGCTGAACAGAAAAAAAAAATGCTAAAAAGGCAAAACTTGCACAATGAAAAATTTCACACCAAGCTGGAAACAAAACCTGCTATAATTAGTAGTCCACTAGAGAGTAAACCAGCAAAAGGACCACAAATCCACAGAGTACTAGGAACAGAGGAGAAAGAAAGAGAAAGAAAATGAAACATGGCGAGGACTGTTGTAACCAACACAGAAACCAAAGCAGCATGTAAACAGTCAGCCTACGTGACAGAAAAGCCATCTGCCCAACAAACAGCCTTATCATGCTGCTTCTGAATATCCATCTGATCATGGGTGTGGGGAAGGGATGACTGAAAGATAAGAAAGTAAAATCAGAGCATCCAACGGGTCTCCAAAAATAGCTGATGTGGAAATTTCCTCTAAGAACAAAAGACAATGTACAAATCCCTACAAGGCAAAATTTCTTTTGTCTGCTACAGGATTTTCCTTGCCCAGACCATCCAGCAAATAATAGATGTTCAAAAACATTAAGCTACTGCTTTTCTTCTCATTCTACAACTCCCACTGAAAAAAGCTTTCTTTGCTGCCTATCAACAGCTGCTAAAGCTTTGTTATGGCACAGTGATTTCCAGGGATGTCAATACTCATTTGTAACAGTTTCCTTACTGGACTGGAGACAGGTTAAAAGCATATACACATATATGTACACATATTTACATTTATCACACATATCTATCTCAAGAAGCCATTACTGGCTCTCTGTCAGTCATCAACTTTTATTCCCTTCATCTTCATACCTTTCCAAAGAGAGAAGGCATGAGAAAGAGAACAGTCTGCACATAGTGCTAAATTCAGTGTGCTGAATTTACCCATGTCCAGTAGGATTTAAATAGATCTTAATCTCAGACGTCTAAGCACTAACGAGTGAGCTTCTTCTACTTGGATTTTCAATGTAGTATCAAAAGAGATCACATTTGATATTTAAACTTAAAAAAAAAAAAGGACTAAGCAGTCAGAAAAACATGAGAAATCACATCATGGCAGGGAGCATGGTTTTGGAGGGAGATGATAATCCAACTAGTAATACCCAGAAGTGTTAGAGTTGTTGAGATCAAGCCCTGCCTCGCACAGGGTATTTCATACTCTAGCATTTGGAAAGGTAACAAGATGCATAGATTTTGTGGGTGCTTGGAATTCATGCAATGTGAGAATCTGCAGTGCTGCACAAAAAGGACAGCCACAGATGAGCTGTGCATGCAAGACACACATGAATTGACAACAAAGGTGCACAATCCCTAGCAACAGGCTAAATAGCCTGTGCTGGATACAAAGCAGAAATGTGACTACTCGTGACAAAAGCAGTATTACTTGTGTTTGTCTTTGTATACCTTAAACAACCCTACTCGTCTCAATTTTTAAGGAAAGTTTGCTTTATGAAAACATGACATAAAACTTAAAAAATCACCTTTGATGGCTGCTAAATATCCTCTCAGTTCTCTCTGGAGCCTGGAACCTTCTGCCTGAAAAAGAAAAAAAAAAAGAAACCAACCAAAACCAAAACAAAAAAAGCAAACAAAAAAAAAATCAAGGAAGTGAAAACTCATTTCCATTAGGCAATTGGAAACACATTTCAGTTCTATTTTATGCATTAAAACATGGATTCAGTATGCCCAACTTAACAAAAAATAATTTCAGAAGCTACCTGATGAATAGTGTCACATGTGGCCTGGTCAAGATGCCAGTGTACTCATAGTGTGCACATACTCTTTGGGCTAATAATTCAGGGATTATATTATCAGTCAACTGCACAGGGCAGAATTCCAGTCAAAGAAAGGTATATATTATGGTCAATGTCCTAACCTGAAACACAAAATACAATTTAAAACAGTGCATCTCCACTGGAAACCACTCAGATGAGGCCAGTCTAGACTTGCAGAGCATCTGTGCCTATATATAAATGGCTTTCTACTTTTGCAATTTTCCCAAGTACATCCACATTTTAATATTTTGCAGACAACTACTGAACAACAACAGCATTAGCTATTTTATTTAGGCTGGCTAGTGCATCTTGCAGTCTGCTTTGAAATCTCAACTGTATCTTTGGCAAATACATCAAAATGATCTTTTTTTATCTTATACAAACAGCCTTTTAAAGACTTGGAGTAGACAAAACGAGTTGCTTTAATTTATCTCTGACTAGATCACAAGTTCCACTTCACAGCTCCTAGGATTTGCAATAAAATCTGTGCTACACTATAACACATACTTTATTGCTAAAAGTTGTCCAGGACACCAGTTTTGGATTTTGGAAACACTCCATGTTTATCAGTTACCAATATCCTTCAAATTATTTATTTAAGCAGTTGAAAACTATAGGAATATCACCTTGCAGTCACATTTTCTCACATACAGCTACACCATATGGAAAAATCAAGTTGGAAAAATATGACTGACTGCTTTGGACTTTCGTATTTGTATCTTTTGAAAGTAAAAAAAAAAAACCAAAACCTGATGATTTGCTGATGTCAGTAAAGGATGTTTTAAGGTCCCAGAAACATTAAAAAAAAAAAAAAAGAAGGTAAAAATGCCAGAGTGGGGTTAGAAAGCAGAATAAATTCAATTTATGGATACTATGAAAAGAAGGTTGTTTTTCCACTAATTTGGTCTGAAGTAAAACTCCTTTTTGAACCTAAATCCATTAATCAACTAAATTCTGAGCACAGGAATAAACCTACCAAGGTGGTGTCTGAGAAGCTGCTGAGAAAGGGCAAGAAGGCAGGAGCACCCAGTCCATTGATCTGTCACTGGTTTGGGAACACACAGGATGCTCCAAGGAAACTCAAACCCTTCCCTTGTTTTGGGGTCAAAGCTGCATATGAAAGCAGGGGCCAGACAAGCACTGGTTGAGTAACCAGTGGATTAAACTTCAGAATTAATGACTTAGAACACAACAGAAAGTTCTGGAAGTAGTAGTAGCTTAAAAGAAGAGAAGTTCCCCTCTTACTCCTGCCAGCCTCCTCCTGGGAGGATGTCTGGTACTCTGAGAAATCACACAAAGGTATCAAAATTATCTTTCCAATTCTTATCTTTTGTCCTGAGCACTTATGGTGAAAATGGGAAATAGATACAGCAACTTGATACTACATCACAGTCCAGCTGAACAGCTGCTCATACAAAACCAATTTTAGTTATTAAGGAATTTCTGATGTTTCAGGAGCAGCGAAATGCAGCTGGAAGGCTGTTAGCTGTCCTCACATCCAGGAAAAGGTTTAATTTACTCATACACACGGTGTTCTGTGGCTAGGACTAACTAGCATACCTCAAAAGGCATATCAGGGACACACACTGCTCAAACCCTACGTTTCTAACTACACTGCTGTGGAGTTTTATGACTGGTACCCTAAACCTCAATGAGATCTGCTGTGGTTGATTAGTGGTGTGAGTCACCAGCAACTGCTGCTCAGGAAAAGGTAGAAAAAGTCAAAGCAGTAAACCATGGCACAAATATTTTACCATATGTGCTATAATGAAATCTGACAATTCGTTCAAAACAATAATTTTTAGATGCATCTCCCACAGTCTAGGTTATTAACAGGTCACAAACCACTGAAATAGCTAAACAGCATTGAGCCAAACTAATTTTCCCTCATTAGCAAATGTTGTGTGACACATGACATTAAATCATTCCAAGCACCAGCTCCCACTGAAGTTAAGAGATGTTCTCTCAGTTTCAAAAGAAACAGAATTAGACCTTTCTATAAAATACCAGGAAGAAAAACTTGTATCAGAAGTCCTCTACCCTGTGAGTTCTGCGAAACATGCCTCTGGTCTGCACATATTGCTACAGTAAATTCACTACTAGTGAGGATAGATATACCTTTACCACTTAACAGACTAATTAATATTCACAGGATGAAAATATTGCATTGCTGGTTCTGCATTTCTTGTGGACTGTGACATTCAGGGTTTTAAAAGCATTGTTTTAAAGATTTCCATATATTATTAACCCATCACAATGCTTATTGATACACTCTCCCTTCTTTCTGGTCTATCAGATGAAAGCATCTTGTGGCTCTGAAACCACTGCTCCAATTATCTTTATTAAGGTTATCAATTTTGTTAATTGAGATGCAGCTTTTTGAAGAAGAACTCAAAATAGGTGTTATTTTGCAGGTGTTGTGCTCCTCTGAAATGAGATTTCCCAAGAAAGCACTGATGCTTCATTTATCATTTCATAATTTCTTTTATTTGTTCTACAGGAGGCAGCAAAATGAGTCAGTTTCATAATATCCAAGAAAATTCCAGAGAGAAATCTCAGTAGTATAATAGCAAACTTTTCACTATCAGGTGGTTTGATAAGAGTAGACCTGTTCTCTTATTTCTCATTAGGAAAACCAACAGAGCTCTCCACAGCCATGTCCCAAACAACTTGTTACTGTGAGCAGTGCATCACACCATCAGTGTCACTGCCAGATACCCTTTTCTACTCTCCAGCATTATCACAAGGTCAGTACTATGTAGCCAGGAAAGACACATCCACCCAGTGAGATAGAGGCTCAGTGCTTCAGGATCTTCTCATCTACAGCCACAGGTCTTACACACCTTTACAGCAACAGTAAGGCTGCTGAATTAATTAATTCTGCAGCACTTTCAATACTATTGATCCTTCTGTATGTTTAGTTTTGGTTTTCTTTTCAAATAATATGACTTAGCACTGGCATTAAGACAGAGTGAGCCACAGTGCTGTTGCCTCTAAGACTGATGAGACCTACCAAAAATTAAATGACTGAAGCCATAAAAGACATGTTTTGTGCCTCACCAGCTTTTGCTTCCTGTTGCATTAGAAAAATCATCACTTCCACTGAGAAATTAAAGGCCACCTTCCTTCCACGAAAGCTGGATGACCTAATTGCCAGGTATCATTTATTCACAGCTTTCCAGGCAGAAGAGTTTGATTTTTCTATCATGTCACATACAAGATGTAAACACAATATATCTTTCCAGGAAAGGTCAGCACAGCGTGTGCTTGACACCAAAACCAAATAAATCACTCTAATGAGAATCAAGAGCACTGTCAATGCTGAACCTGGAGCACAGGTTAATTTATAACCTGGCACAGATAAATCCAAACCAGATAATTAGTAATACAGCTCCAAGTCTAATACTGGAATTTTGTCATTCTATTGTTAAGACATCAGGGAAGTAGCTCAAAAAAAAAGCACCTTGGGTAACACCTGGCAGACATCCTTTATTGTAATGTGCAGTTCTTAGCCATGATGTAAAGCAGCAGTGTCTCTGTTCACAAACACTTCAGGCTCTAGTTACTGGTAGGTAACTCAGAAGTATGAATGCAAAGGGCTATTGCATTAGGTGAAGCTTAACAAAATATTAAGTTATTGGGACAAATCTGTAATTCACTATGAAATATATAAGTGCATACCAAAGCACTTATTTTACCATTTCTGTCTCCTTTTAGTTCCTAGAATTGCCTCCCAAATTTTGGAATCTTTTCCTTAAAGAAGTATATTTCTTCTTTTACCTTTCTAGAAGCTGGAAGAAATAGAATGTTTAAATTATGTTTCTAGTGCATCACTTGAATAAATTAGTGTTTGCAACCTTCTCTGGAAATGCAGATGGTTTTGGCATCCCAGAACCTACCAGGACAGCACTAAATTTGTGGTCCAGCCACTAAGAAGGCTCATGAGTAAGAATTTCATCATTCTAGTTATTAAATAACACAATGAATTGAACTGTATCAAATCAAACAGTCTCCTCAGCCAATTTGGGCTAATCCAAAAAGTACAAACTCTAGAGCTAAGAACCAGGGAGCTCTGCCCCACATTAGTAGCAACTTGCAGCAGCCAGGTAAGAAAGCCCTGTGCTGCAGTGATATTTAACTAACCCTTTCACTGGACCAATGGTCACTATTGCAGGTGAGGACTGAACAGAAAATACTTGGCAGCCTCCTTATATACATGGTCTCTCTTTATGAATCTAGCTGCACATTCATAATATTCTATATTTTTAAATCACATGTATAAGCTACGTATTAACAGGTTTGATAGAAAACCCTCCCAGACACTTCATTGTGAACTGCATCACATTCAGTCTGCATGTTAAATCCCAGAGCTGGGCTATGTCAACTAACCCCAAAGGACTCATGAAGAAACCTAAATATAAGAATAAATAAATATAAATGCTTGAAGAAACAAAAATAACTTGATCATTTAACCACACTGCCTGGGAGAAAACAATTAGCACAGTTACAAAAGCTGCAGGGGCATATTAGTTTATATCCACGGGGCAATTAAAACCAGCTCAGTGTGACTTTAGATTTGGAGCAATCAATAGGCAGAATATAAAAAGAAAAACTATGGATCAGCCACTCTCTTCTTGTTTGAAGTGAGGAATTAGTTGGAATGGATCTAGGCAGTTCCTGCAGAGATCATTTTGTAGCATAAAGCAGATGGAGCATAAAGATATCCACCTTCCTGGATAGTTTAAAGCAGTTCACAGAAGTAGGTTCCATTCATTCAGCATAAAAAAACCCCAAACCTCTTACATTTAATCTAATTCTGTAAACTAGCAACAACAGCACTTGGTATTTTGCATTATTCAGACATGTCATTAGCAGCTGCTCTTGTAGCTACAACTGCTGTACCTTGGTGTGTACATATACAATGCATAATGGTAGTGGTTTTAAACACTGAAATGTATTTAAACTACAGAAATAAAGTCTTATCAACATATACAGAAAAATAATGTGAGATAAATAAACACAGACATGAAATAGAATATTGATCTCTTACAAAAATGAAGCAAGCACTGTGAGTCATTAAAATATACTTGGGGATAAGGGAATATCTTATTTCCTGTCAAAAACCAGAAAGTGTAAGATGCAGTTGCTGGAAAAAGAGAGTAGAGATGAAATTTCAGGTAAATCCCCTATGGACCTGATGATATTTTCACAGTTGAGAGAAATATGCAAAAAGTGTCTTATTCTCCCAGCACTGTCTGAACTTTCAGGGTCGATTAAGAGGCTGAGCACATCCACAATTAGCTGTGCAGAGGGAAATGTTTAAGCCTTGAGAAATTTCTTGCAACACACTGATAATCTATGTCACGCTGTGTCATATATGAGTTTTGTTTGTTCCACAACTTTGGGTATAGAATGGCAATTTTCAGCTTCTAACTGAAGTGGAAGGTGAATACCAGGTGTATTCACTGCTAAATATCTAAATGCTTTTACTGATGGTTTCAGTTGCAGCAGCTTTACTGCTTCAGAGAGGGAAAGTCCTGAGGCTCTGCAAAGCCATTGTGCTCTGTTGTCTCCAGACATGGGATGACTCAGTTTCTCCATGGTGATTCATCTGGGTAATTCAGAGCTGGGCTGTCAAGTCCAGAAGGGGCTGTATTCAGAAAGAGGTGGGAACGGATCACTGGGGACTCTAAATGAGCTTCTCCTACAGATAGTTCTGCTGGACCCATCCTTACACACTGCCTTCTGCTCAGCTTGGTACATACCCACCATCCAATCTGCTATTCAGGAGAGGAATAGCATGTTAAGATTTCAGTTTTTCAATTATCTGTTTCCTGGGTAATGAGCACTCTGTTCTTTCTCCTTTGTTTCTCTATTATTTCCCTGAGCTGAACTGGGAGTCCTCCTTTATTATCTTTGGAGAGTATTATAATAAGATCATTCTTTATCTAAAACCAGTTGACCTCCCAAGTGTTGTGGGCTCAATAAGATAGCAAAACAAGAAAACCAGCCCATTTTCACAGCTTTCAGCTTACCAGCATCCCCAGAGCCCATGTGGCACCAGCTGCTACAAACAATTTACAAAGACACAGAACTGAAGTGACAGTCTTCAGTAAGAGTGATTCATTCAGATGCCCAGAATCAGACTGGGAGGGGTTGGAAGGGACCTCTGGAAATCATCTTGTTCAAGCTCCACTAAAGCGGGTTCACCCAGAGCAGGGTGCCCAGGTCCAGGTGGGTTTTGAATCTCTCTAGAGAATGAGACTCCACAACCAATCTGGGTGGTCTCTACCAGGACTGTGTCACTCTCACAGGAAAGTTTTTCCTTATGTTAAGGTGGAACTTCATATGTTCCAGTTTGTGCACATGTCCTGTCACTGGGCACCACTGGTAAGAGACTGGAAAGAGATGCACATTGCAATGCTTCATCTCTTTGCTAGTAAGTTGCAGATCAAAGCACAGACAAAACGAAGAAAATGTAAAATATTTATAAGCTTCTTATTGGAGAACATGGTAGAAACAGTGCTTTTGGAGCACTTTTTTTCCTTGCATTTGAAGAACTGAGCACAACAGAACTCTTTGAGAGCAAGCCCAGCAGAGCACAGAAAACACATAGGATTAGTTGAATAAATGTACAGTCTCTCTCCTTTGGTGTGCCCGTGGACTGAGCCAAATCTGCACGTGCCCCTTGACAGAGTTGTAGCAGTTCCCTCTGCACTCCCTACCCAGTTCCTCCCCTGGCCTCAGGCCACACTGGCATCCAGATTCAACATCATGCAGTCCCTGCAGAGCCCCTGACTGTTTATTTCCACCTCTCTGTACATCAAAGGAGAAGGAAATAAAAAAAAAACCAATGCTAAGATCCTCCTTAGCCCTTGGCGAATCTTTCAGCTGAAAATCACCATTATGGAAATTTCTTGGTAAAGGACAGGAAAAATAAACATTTGAGACATAATTTTGTGTTAAAATACTTTTTTTTTTTCCTCTTTCATCTCTCTATTTTAAAAATTTCACTCAGAATTTTCAGCTAAAAAAAAATATCCCAAAAAACTGTTTCTTCACGGGGATGCTCCAGCTGCACCTTCTACACCCAATAAGAACCTTACAGATTCACTTTAATTCTAGTAAGTGTGGCTACTGGCTGTGCAAACAGATGGGATATTGACAGCAAGGATAAGCAGCAACATAAGGACAATCAAGAAGATAGAAATGCTCCACTGATACCTCAGTGTACTTGGAAAAGAGAAAGGGGAAGAAAAGGGAAAATACAATATCTTTGCAGGGTTTCAAAGCTTCTGAGTGCCTCTTCAGGCCCATTATATCCCACCATCTTTCCAAACCACCCTCCTTGGGGAAATAGATTATTTTGCTTCCCATCATTTTAATCTCTGGGAAAGAGCAAAGATCTACACATCAGCCCAGTGGCTCTTCCATCTCCTCTATACTGAGAGAGGAAAAGAAATACTAAGTGAGCATAAGGTGCAAAAGAGTAACTAAGCATCCCAGCAGCCAGGATGCAGGGTTTGTGTTTACATGGAGAGGAGAGAAGTGCAGGTGGTAGGTAGGACTGATTCAGGGCAGAAATTGCAATGAGCCAATTTTTACATCATGCAAAATGTGTGAGAGTAGTTCTCTCAACCTCCAGAGCCTTTCATTACAAGCTCTAAATGATAGCTCACAAAGACAATAAGTACCTCAGCTCACACTTACATAACAAGATGATTTTCATGGTGGCATTAATGCAGCTTATGGTAGGCATTAATTTGTACTAGAAAGCTCCTATATAATTATTCATAATTAATCACCTTGGAGCCAAAAAGTCCATTCAACAATGCAAGAAGTAATTGAGGTTAGAATTTAGGACTGCACTGGGAGAAGATTTTACACTCTTCAGGGCACCTTTGTTTTCATATGCTCTGTTTATACCATGAAGTGTATGCAAGCACTGCCACCACAGCCCCCTGCACAGCCAGGGAGCATAAAACACACCACAGTCTGAAACTGTTCATCTACCCATGCTGTGTGAAGCTGGTATTATCATGCACCACTGATGAAAGCAATCCACACAATTAAACCAAGGAAACACATCTCTTCTTTGTGAGAAGGCAACTACAGAGGCAGTGTTGAGTTGGGGTTAGGGTTCTGTTCTTAATCACACTGTTGAAAGTGAGTTGTCACTACACTCAAAGGGTTCCAGCATGATGGTGTTACATGTGATTACAACATTTCCTTGCATTATAAACCCATTTCTTAGACCTCTGCATGCACAAATCCAACTGTTCTGTGTGAAAATAGCAGAATAATATAATAAACTCCCCCCTCCAATATTTCTTCTTACCTGTTAATCAGTAACACCTTCTTCAAAAGCATCAAGTTCAAATACACTGCATTCTTAAGACACAATTAAAGAAACTGAAGAAGTGACTGACCTCTTGCCTTTTGAAATTTTGCACATATTCTTCAAACTGTTCATCTTTTGTTTCATCTGCTTTTCCTAGTTTTTGCAGCACCTACATTGCAAAGAGTAAGAAAAAGGAAGGTTTTAATATTTCTGTCACAAAACAAAGACGCTGCTGCTTTCAACACTTCTGTTCTTGCAGTTAGGTTTAAATAGCATTTTATTTTTGGAGGTGTTGCCTGCACTACTGTTTCCAAAGTTCACAAGGGAAACCATTTTGTCAAAATAAAGAGGGATGAAAGGAGGAATATGGTGAGTTTGTATGTGTGTGTGTGTGTGTGGAAATACACTTCAAAGTATGGAGTCCTTAGGGGGTATGTGGGCTTTTTTTAATGAAGCATCTTTTATTTTAGCCAAGAATCCCAGGGTTTCAAAGCAAGGAAGAATGAGAAATTTGCTGGCACTGCAGGCTGCCCACCCTTTCAGACAAAGAAAGAAAACCCTCTAATTTAATTATTTTTTTCTCTTGTTTATGGTTCATTACATCCAACAGTATTAACATATTTATCTGCATGATTTTCAACATAGAGAATAAAGAACTACAAGGCTGCATGAGAAATTATTAGAACTGATGCTTATTTGAAACTTCTATTTGTGTTTGTATTTGCTCCCCTCATTAATTGAGGATTGTCATCTGCTAGATAATAACTATACAGCAGCATGTCAGCAGAAAGGGCTAGTTGTGTTGAAATCTCAGCATTAATTTAACACAGCTCCAGTTGACACTGTATTGAACTACAATAAACACATTCCTGGCCCTAGCAGTTTGTTAGTTTGGTTTAGTATTAAAGACTTATATGTAGCTGGAGATTGGCTTTACCCTTCTTGATGAGCAGCCCCCAAATCTTTGTGGAGTACTTGGTGTGGGGGATAAACCATCTCACACAGTGGTGCTCAAATTGCTCTCCCCTGACAAATTGACCAACTTTCCATTTTCACAGGAAAAAACAAACAAATGAGGAAAAAAACCCAACCCACAAACAGAAACAGCAGCAATTAACTGATGCTATGAATAAACACATAAATATCCACCCCCTATTCTTCTCAAAACAAAGGACTGTACAGCTCCAGTGCTGCCATATTCTCTCCCCAGCCACCTGCCTCTCCCAGCCCCAGCCAGCCCCACACCATCAAAGCAGGTAGCACAAAGGGACAGCAGGCATTGCCACCCTGGAAACTGGGGGTCAAGGTGATAATGAAGGTGATGCTTCAGGTACTTGTGGACCTGGCATGTGGAACTTCAAGGAAGTTTTGCCCTATTCACAGCAGAAAGACAGAAAGAATGACATCAGAAAGGAAAAAAAAAAAAAAAAGCAAAGGCCAGCCTTTTGCTGCCAATAGCTATGGTTTAGCTTTTCATTTCCCTGGCTCATTCAGACACTTTGGGTTGCTTTTAAGCTTGCTGACTAGTCACAAAGACCTCATACACTCTCATCACCAACCTCTTCCTAAAATATTAAAAAGCACCTCTGATCGTTTTACAGAGGAATCATTTAATTTAACATTTCAAATCATCACAGGCCTTCACACTGCTCCTTGTCTCCCATAAGCTAAACAGTCTGCCCCCGACTGTGGCACAATTTTGATCCACACCAGGTGGCTCTCAGAAAATCCAACGTTTCTTTTTCAAGGAGGTGGCTGCCACGAAAGCCTCCTGACCACAGCAGCACATTCAAATCACGTTCACAGGATCAAATAGCAGGCACATTCCCTGTAGTCTGAGCAACACACGTAACCAACACTGCAAGAGAGGTTGTTACAACAAATTCTTTTCTCTTTTTTTGGCCAAGAGAAAATAGACTAAATCAATGAGGTTACTGGGAAGCATCTGATGGACCTTCAAGTGAATGAATGCTGTGCTCAGGAGCAGCAAGTGCCAACCCCATCCTTAAACCTTAGTTCAACCACCCTTCTAGATAAGGATTGGATTTAGTCACAGGAATAGCTCAGTTTATTGGTGGCTCCTAAGGACAGGGGAAAGGTATATGGAGAGTGTTTTACAAGAGCCTTGGAGTGCTATACAATGTGCCAAAGGAGGAGATCTGGGTGGATAAGCAGCTAATAATTTATTTTAGGTCCATGTGGTAGGTAACTCATATTGTGGTTTCCATTCAGGCATTAGAAAAATAAAGAGCAGATGAACCAAAGCTACTGCTGAACATTCAGTGGCCTGTAGGGCTCAAGTGAGGTCTGCACTTGGAGAAGGTAGGTGGCAAGCTGTTTTTGGGGGGTTTGTTGGTTTTTTTTTGGTTTTGGTTTTGTTTGGGGTTTTTTTTAGGGTTTGTTTTTTGTTTCTTGGGGTTTTTTTTGTAATTTAAATCTGGTCTCCAAGGGTGATACTGCACAATTTGCTTCATGCACTGAATTCCGTTAAGGATCTAAAATGAATATCAGTGTTTACCCAGTATGTCACTAAGAATATATGAACTAAATAATGAAGTCCAATTAGCAATGAGAATGAAGTAAAAGCTGAATTTGATCTGATGGTAAACCTAGATGCTGCCTAGTAAATACATGCATAGGGGAATTGTCTGGTGATGAAGTACTGAGGTGAATAAATGACACATTCCACACAAATATATCAAATTTGAGTAAGAGCATGAAGCATGTCTGATATAATTAATAAATTACATCGAGTATAGGTGTAGATCAAAAAGACAAGAATATTTCCATTTAGGAATGCTGCAGTAAACCTTTTGGGAGATATAAACTAAACAGATTCCCCTGAGTCTTCTAAGTCCCTTCACTTACCAAATAATACATTTCAGTTCTATAAGGATCTGTGAGAGCTGAGGTAAGAAGGGTAATGCTCTGGCCTGCTTTTGCAGTCTCTAGAAGATCCACTGATGCATTAAACACAGAAATGGTAATTTAAGAAAACACACTTTAAATCATTAAGGAGCAAACAATGACCTTCCAACTCAAAGCACTCAACACCTTTTTTTTTTTCTTTAGAGTTCCCCTGGTGATAGCCAATAAATTTACAAGAGCTCAATTAAACACAGAAGGAAGCAGAAAACCTTCAAGAAGCGGCTATGCTCTCGCTCTCCTTTGGCCACTCTTCAGCTTCAGCAGAATCTGCAGCCCACATTGTTTCCACAGCTAATTTTCAGAAATGACTAAACCTAACTCAGGTTTCCAGATCAAAGTGTGGTGATCTGTAATCAGCATCCTTTTTTTATGTACACACTTGTGCTATCACTGATACATTGTGTAGTGTATGTTATAATTCTATTATTGTACTGGTATTTGTTCCCCAGCCTCCCATTTAGGTTTTCTCTTACAAGGGCCACTCTAATCCTCATTGCCCACTACTTACAGTTGAATTTTATTGATGTGGTTAGACACAGTGGCTGACATACTGGGAGAAAGGCCATCACAGTAAACTGCAATCTGGGAATGTACCATTTAGTGGAGCACGATCACTATCTTCATATATGTCACAGGCAAATTCTGCTGTACAGTGACACAAAGCAAATGAGAAGTAGTACCAGGCATACTCTGGTATGAAAGAATACACATGGCTGCCCAGAGACATGGACACCTCATCCCTGGAAATGTTTAAGACCAGGCTGGATGAGGCTCTGAGCAACCTAGTCTGAGAGGTGTCCCTGACTATGGCAGGGGGGTTGGAACTAGATGATCTCCAAGGTCCTTTCCAACCCAAACCATTCAATGATTCTATGAAAAACATCTCTACAGGTGAGACCAGTTGTGTATGTAATACACCAACCCCACAAAAGAAGATGCCTGGGGAAGATGCATGACAAGTGTGCAGTGACACTCCTGCTCAACTCTGTCTCAACCCCTAACAAACTGCATTTCAATGATTTCCTGATGTGGTCTTTTCACATTTTATAGTCCTGATGGATTTTTCTCACTGATGGATTGTCCTGCTGCTTGTGAAACTCTGATAAAGTATTTGCTGTTTCAAGAAGGATGAAGGTTCACTCCTCCCATGGCTGCTTTTTGTTTGTTAATGTTGTTTTTGCTTGCTGGTGCTTTGAGTATTGCAAAATACCATGATACATGGGAAGTTTGCTAAAAATGAGTACTGAATAATATCCAGACAAGCATAAAACACTATGATAAGATATGTTCCTTTAATCAAAACTGAAAGAGGGAAATGTGGTCTTTCTACACAGCCCAAATGACAAATGTGAACATTATGCCATGAGAGATGATGATAATAACCTCGCTGCAAATTACAGAATCTAATTGTACATCATTGCTCAGATAATGTAAGAATGCTCTGGAGAGATCCACAAAATAAACAAGATTATGATTCCTCTCAGAATGAAGCCACAGACTTCTATATTAGTCCTTGGTCATTTGGTTAAGAGCAGNTCTCCAAGGGTGATACTGCACAATTTGCTTCATGCACTGAATTCCGTTAAGGATCTAAAATGAATATCAGTGTTTACCCAGTATGTCACTAAGAATATATGAACTAAATAATGAAGTCCAATTAGCAATGAGAATGAAGTAAAAGCTGAATTTGATCTGATGGTAAACCTAGATGCTGCCTAGTAAATACATGCATAGGGGAATTGTCTGGTGATGAAGTACTGAGGTGAATAAATGACACATTCCACACAAATATATCAAATTTGAGTAAGAGCATGAAGCATGTCTGATATAATTAATAAATTACATCGAGTATAGGTGTAGATCAAAAAGACAAGAATATTTCCATTTAGGAATGCTGCAGTAAACCTTTTGGGAGATATAAACTAAACAGATTCCCCTGAGTCTTCTAAGTCCCTTCACTTACCAAATAATACATTTCAGTTCTATAAGGATCTGTGAGAGCTGAGGTAAGAAGGGTAATGCTCTGGCCTGCTTTTGCAGTCTCTAGAAGATCCACTGATGCATTAAACACAGAAATGGTAATTTAAGAAAACACACTTTAAATCATTAAGGAGCAAACAATGACCTTCCAACTCAAAGCACTCAACACCTTTTTTTTTTTCTTTAGAGTTCCCCTGGTGATAGCCAATAAATTTACAAGAGCTCAATTAAACACAGAAGGAAGCAGAAAACCTTCAAGAAGCGGCTATGCTCTCGCTCTCCTTTGGCCACTCTTCAGCTTCAGCAGAATCTGCAGCCCACATTGTTTCCACAGCTAATTTTCAGAAATGACTAAACCTAACTCAGGTTTCCAGATCAAAGTGTGGTGATCTGTAATCAGCATCCTTTTTTTATGTACACACTTGTGCTATCACTGATACATTGTGTAGTGTATGTTATAATTCTATTATTGTACTGGTATTTGTTCCCCAGCCTCCCATTTAGGTTTTCTCTTACAAGGGCCACTCTAATCCTCATTGCCCACTACTTACAGTTGAATTTTATTGATGTGGTTAGACACAGTGGCTGACATACTGGGAGAAAGGCCATCACAGTAAACTGCAATCTGGGAATGTACCATTTAGTGGAGCACGATCACTATCTTCATATATGTCACAGGCAAATTCTGCTGTACAGTGACACAAAGCAAATGAGAAGTAGTACCAGGCATACTCTGGTATGAAAGAATACACATGGCTGCCCAGAGACATGGACACCTCATCCCTGGAAATGTTTAAGACCAGGCTGGATGAGGCTCTGAGCAACCTAGTCTGAGAGGTGTCCCTGACTATGGCAGGGGGGTTGGAACTAGATGATCTCCAAGGTCCTTTCCAACCCAAACCATTCAATGATTCTATGAAAAACATCTCTACAGGTGAGACCAGTTGTGTATGTAATACACCAACCCCACAAAAGAAGATGCCTGGGGAAGATGCATGACAAGTGTGCAGTGACACTCCTGCTCAACTCTGTCTCAACCCCTAACAAACTGCATTTCAATGATTTCCTGATGTGGTCTTTTCACATTTTATAGTCCTGATGGATTTTTCTCACTGATGGATTGTCCTGCTGCTTGTGAAACTCTGATAAAGTATTTGCTGTTTCAAGAAGGATGAAGGTTCACTCCTCCCATGGCTGCTTTTTGTTTGTTAATGTTGTTTTTGCTTGCTGGTGCTTTGAGTATTGCAAAATACCATGATACATGGGAAGTTTGCTAAAAATGAGTACTGAATAATATCCAGACAAGCATAAAACACTATGATAAGATATGTTCCTTTAATCAAAACTGAAAGAGGGAAATGTGGTCTTTCTACACAGCCCAAATGAGAAATGTGAACATTATGCCATGAGAGATGATGATAATAACCTCGCTGCAAATTACAGAATCTAATTGTACATCATTGCTCAGATAATGTAAGAATGCTCTGGAGAGATCCACAAAATAAACAAGATTATGATTCCTCTCAGAATGAAGCCACAGACTTCTATATTAGTCCTTGGTCATTTGGTTAAGAGCAGAAAGTGCTTTGCAGAGAGCACAGACTTGCCCACTGCAGTGCACCACAATGCATAGACCATCACTCACCCTTTTCATTGCAACTCCCAGCAAATCTGGTCCAGTGGAAAGTGGCAAAATTTAACACAACTTTAGGTGGCTATTGTTCAGTGCAAGTGGGATCCTAAGAGGTTCAGCAGTAAAACTTAGCTGGGCTGTTAGGATTTAGGGGGACTGAATTTAGAGAGCTTTGAGGTTTGCAAGGCCTTATTTTGCTGGTGAGAAGGGAAGGGACATTGAGAGCTATGACAATGTGCTGCAAAAGACCCCTGCTTGTCTCTCAGGACCTTCACAAAGTTTATTCTATGAGGCTCTCCCACAGTAAGGTGGCTCATCAGACACTCTCTGCATGTATTCTGAAAGGTGCTTATCCACAGTGGATGTGAAATTGTGGCACAGTTTCATAGAACTGACAAGTACTTAAAAAATAAACAAGCTGTTAGACCAGTTTGCCCCAGTTTGCCCTGTCTGTCTAGCCTGGATAATAGAGGATGGCATCTAGGTAGAGATGCTGCAATGGTGCACAGCTGGTGATCTGGGGGAGATGTAGCTTAAAAAGGTAAACAGAAAGAAACAAGAAACAACTTAGATGCAAACAAACAAGATAAATGAGGGAAAGAATTAAGAGGGAGAAAAACTGTTATGTGAGAGTATAACAATATGTGAGAGCTAAAAGCAAAGAGTCAACTGAGAAAGTGTGGGGTTGATTCATTTGTCTTCCTGTAGGCATCTCAGATGGCACAGGATGGCTCAAAAATCTCTGTGCAGGTGGCAAACACAGCACAGGACCAATGGAAGTGTCTCCTGGAATAACAGCCTGAGGCAAGGTGAGATACAGCTTAGGCAGCCTATGTGGGGGCAGCTGAACTGAGCTATTAATATCACAGCAACATTGACAATTCTTACACTTCTGAGGATTCTTTTTCCTCCCAAAATCTCTTAATGCAATAATAGTTCATTCTTTGCTCACTTTACCATTGAGAAAATAAAGATTAGAAAGGCAAGTAACTTCTACAGCAAGTTCAGAGGAAGATCATCACAAGCAGGGTACCAAATCTGATTATTCTAGACTAGCACCTTAAGCACTGGGCCATCCTGAAAAGAACTTTCAGAGTACAGAAATCTGCTGTGTGCAGACTACCTGCACTGGAGCTATACAGAAGAGGAAGAGAGAACTAAAAGGCAGCTTAAAGATTTGAAAGACAATCTGTTTGTCCTTCTCTGGCTGTTGTTGCTCTCAGTTCCTGAAAGATTGATCACTTCTTTTGGTTGAACAAGAGACAAATTTAACTGCCTGTACAATTAGCAATAATACCCTTGGCTGGATTTCTGTGTCCTTTACTGCACCCTGAATTAATTCAAAGGCTACTCTACTGAATTAATAAAAAATATTGTAAATTGCTCTTGTTTCTGCCTATAATTACTCATCCAAGTACCTGGATATTTTTCTAGCAGTGACCAGAGCATCTTAGCCTTGTAGAAACTGGCTGTGCACCCAGGCTCACTTACACTCTACTCCTCACTTTTATTTCATTCCCTCTTACCAGCTCCTCTGCTTTCCTTCTCCCCTTTGATTTATCCTCTATACTTACTGTTGAGATGACACTTTCCTTAGTATTGTTCCCTCCAAAAAATAACAACAACAGAAGAAACATGTTATTTACTGCCTTGCTAACATTTCACTCTGTTCATGTGACAAGTCCATTTACTCAATCTTCTATTCACTTTATGCCCTATATGGGCTGGGAATTTTTCAAAGCACAATCTGATCTTTTACCCTTTTACACCAATGAGGACAAGGGGACAGTCATCTTGATTTGTTTGAAGATCCTACCCAAAAGCCATGAGTAATAATTTATCTTCAAATGTTTACATTCACCTGCTGACTAGATCTTTCACTGTCTATTTACATGATATTCCTATATTAAAATAAAGTACAAAGCCATTTAGCACAAAAATCTTTCAAGCTGGAAGAAGTCACAATACAATAAAAACTCTCCTTTACAGAAAGGCCACTAAAGCTCATCCTCACACAAAGAGTCCACTACAATTTATCCTACCAAAGTCCTCAGCACTGATACCTGGCAGGCAATCTGTTATCTCTAAATTCATCAAGTTTTTCCTGGGCTAAGAAGAGAGATATCAAATATAAAATTGCAATTTATCCATGGCTACCATAGTTTTGCTTTCTTAATTAAACTGTTACACATACCTGGAAAAAGACAACTTTGTTCTTTACAGGCTGTTATCCTGAATTAATCACAGCAAATGTGTGTTTTTCCTGTCTGCTGGGAGTCAAATAAAAAATAATCAAGCAAAAAGCTTTTCAGCACAAGGTCAAAATAAAGATCACGTTCAATACAACAGGCCTTGAATTTAGAAGTGTTCTCCCACTGTCTAGTTTCAGAGGATACACTCTTGTTTACTGGGTTTAGCTCTGATGGTATAGAGTCAGTGGATCAAAGAACTTAAGCTCTCCCTTTAAGTAGTGATGCTTTTCAGGCTATTTCCTCTTATATTCACATTGTGGTACCTGATTTTCTGTACCCAGTTCTGAGATGCAGCGACAATATTTCCTATTAGTCTGGATTGAAATCAAAGAGAACCAATTTATAATAAAAGAAATGGATTTTGGCACTAAGTACATAAAGGGCATTAGTGGTAAAATAGAATGCTCCCCAGCAGAATTATATGAATTTGTAAAATCTCATCTGATGCCATTAAAGGTCTGTCTAGGTTACTTCTCATCACAAAAGGCAGACAAAGGTAATTTACAAATTAAAGTAATTTCCTCAATGTGAAGGAAGAACCAGATTAAAAACTTAAAAAATAAAAAAAGAATTTAAAAGCCCCAAACAAAACAGAAAACAAAATCACTACTGAGAAAAACCATTTGATGTAAAAGAGATATTTTGATTTTATATGCTTTCCTAATGGTTGTCTGAGATTATCACCCATATCCTTAGACCCCAAATGAGTTACATCAATAACCATGCAGAGATGACTACAAAGAGGGATGAGATTTCAGCCACTCCTCACATGGGTAAGGAAGAGACCTCACACACTGCACAGCCTCAAACAATTAACAGGTGAATTTTTTTTCCTTCCACTTCACCATTACAAGACAGGGTGCTAGTGGGTTGGTGTTTATCAATTTGGCTTCTGAATTAATCCATATGCTCAAAGCAGCAATACAGATGCCTAATCTTGACTGCCTCCTCCAGTCTGAGCTGTGACATTTCTACAGATACTCTTCTAGGGAAAAGTATTGGCTGAGCCTAGAGAGATACACCCACACTTGGTTCAGCACACGCTGGGGTGTGGATGCTGCCCACCCTGAGGCTCCTTCAAGTCCAGCAAGGATGAGACTACTCTCTGCAGACTGAGGGCAATCTTCATTACAGGACTGATATAGTAAAGTCCTGGGGAAACAAACCCAAAGATTTCCAGCAGGGTTTGATGTCTTGCCAATAGAATATTTCACCACCTGTTAAGACAGTCTCATGTCATGCCACACATAGCAACGCAGAACATGAAGAGAACTTTGTCTAGTACTTTGCCAAACATTTGCCAGATTGATGTTCATCTGTGGAGGAATTTACTGTTTCTTCATAGATCACACACTAAATATCAGTGATGGCCTGACATGGCAAGAGCGGCTGATGAGGTACTCTTCACTTTTGGGATGCTCCAAACCTCTCTCCTCATCCAAAGGAAGACAGTGACACTGATGGAACACTTCATGTGAATTCACTCCTCTCCAGAGAGAAAGATAAGTAAGTTTGTTTCAAAAAACTGAGGAAATTATCTCCCAAGAGGAAAAAGTCAGATAGAGCTGGTTCAACTTGGTTCAACTAATTTAAAAACTCAGGAATTTTTGAAACCACTCAGTATTTTCTGTCTTCTTTTAAAATAGCTTTATCAGTAATTTACTGATGCACAAGAGATTTCTTTCAAACTTATTGGAAGAATTTTTGAAGGTATAATCTCAGAGCAATCACAAATTCCCTAAGACCAGTTCTGTAAAGGAATAATCAAACCAGCATAATATGGCTAGTGTTACATGCTAGTCAGATATTTCTGAAGTTACCAGTTTTCCTTCTCATTGCTTTTTAGAATTACACAGCATTTTTGTATAACTGAAGGTCAAACAGTACCTCACAACATTATTCTAAAGCTGCTCAGTTAATATCTATATTTCTACTTTTCTCAGTAACGGATGCTAAAGACAAGTTTGCCCATTCTCAGGAGTTTATGTGCATCATTTCTTCATTCTCACCCAGGTCGTGGTCTTTTAGTTATGGAAAAAACTTCTGAGATGAAGCTGAGGACAGCAAGGACTACCAGCAAGGACTATCCTCAACCTTCCCTTGTGGGTAACTTTTCTATTGTTTTCACTCTTCTCTTGCCTTTTCTCTAGACTCTCTCCAGATTGGAGTTAGCTTTCTTCTCTAGTAATAGCATGTCTATAATACAGTTTCCTAAAATTACCCCGGGTCCTTGAATTCCCTCTGGTTTTCCCATCTTTTCAGCAGCTTTGAAAATCAGTCACACATAGGAAAATAATTAGAAAAACACTTGATGTATTTTAAGATCAGTGGTAGAAAGAAATGTGTTAAACACTGAAAAGCAGCTCACATGTGAAAACAGATCTGAAAACTGTGGAGGACAAGACACAGCAGCAATGAAGTTTAAACTAGAATGATTTGATATTCAAGGCTAAACCCTCTAAAAGAAACATAGAATGATTTGATATTCAGGGCTACACCCTATTAAAAAAAAACAAAAACAACAAAAACCAAAACTATACAAACAAACAAAAACACAAAAAAAACCAACCCACAAATAGATCTAATTCATAAAACAAAAACAACAAAAACCAAAACTATACAAACAAACAAAAACACAAAAAAAACCAACCCACAAAAAACAAAAAGACAAAAAAGCCCAAACAAAACACCAAAATAAAACATTATGAAAAAAACCCACAACACTTTGCACATCTCTCATCAAGAAGACAACCATTCCTCAATGTCTCACTACATTTGAAGCTCAAATGGACTGTCAGTCTAAATACTCTTATCTACTGTGATCACCACAGCAGGGTCTATCTCTAGGATTGGATTATAACAGCTCCTTTTCTAGGTAGAGGAAACTGAGGCAAGGGACTTGATTAAGCAGCTTGCCAACCTGTAATAAATCATGCAACATGAAAGCTTCAGATTGAATGTGTAGATGTAGTGCATCAACATCATGCCTACACAACCCCCTCTCAACAACTGCTGAGCAACACAAAGAACTAAAAAAGCATGAATACAGGGTACAAATTTATAAAAAGGGACAAATCTTGATTATTTCACTCAGATAATTAGATTTGTGGATCTGAATGTGTGAGAAAGATGAGCAGGATTAGTTTCTCTATCAGTGCCCAAAATAAAGTGATGCTTATGGCACCCATTACTTAATATTGACTATCATACCTACACAAACTGTTGTATTTCTTGTTGAAAGTTACAAGTTAAAGATACTGGTGCAAAAATATGTAAACCAAAGCTCACTGGGAATAATTCTGTAACTGTAAAGCCTGATTTGATTTTTTTTTCCTCTAAATGCAGTCCCTGAAATTTTTAGCTTCTGCAGCAAGTAATTTCTTAACAAAGCCATGTTTTAATTGATTTTGATTATATGCTTTCATAGAGGAAGCTTTTCACATCATGTGAAAAGGCAAGTAGAACTGCAGGCATTTAGAAATAGAAATGTAACCTCTGGCAGCTACTCAGATTAGAAATGCACCACAGTCATAACATTTTGATCAGTTACAAGAATATAAAGGTGTTCTCTAGGAATACAAAAGTATTTGTCACTCACAGGTAGTGAAGGATGTCAGGAGTACTTTAGAAAACACCTGATGTTCTTAGATGTCTTTCATAAAAATACAGGTTGGTTTTTTGTTTTGGGTTGTTTTTTTTCACAGACTCTTGTTTCATGGAATCACTGTTGTCTGTCCAGGGATGAGTATTTCAGGATTCCCTCGACTGAGCAAGATCAGAGCTGTAGTGATGTCAATCCCTTCAAAGACAAGAGGCTTAATCGTGTAGGAGGAGTACAGTGTGGGCCTTGGGCCTGGGCCTTCTGCTGCAGCGGAATCAAAGCCTGCCAGTCTCAATGGAAGGCTTCTCAAAAACCCAGGCTGACAAAGCCTTGCCAGTATTTACACTCAGGTTGAATATGAAATTCCTTTTGCTGTTGCAAGATAACAGGAAAACAGCATCTAGGACTTCAACAACAACTCCATACAAAAGGGAGGAACTTCCTTTCTAAAACCTGCAAAATTTAGACTGAAAGCAGGTCAGGGATGTGTGGCAGAACTCTACAGCAACTTGGAAGTGATCTACATGTGGGAATGTCTTTTGTCTGCCTGTATGGTGCAGAAAGCTCTCCAGTTTGCACCCTAAAATGTGTCTGACTCCCTGATCTTTAGAGGTTCCCCTCAGCTTGGGTGGAAGCATCAGCCCTTATAACCAAATATAATTGCTGTCTTTATCTGGTATTTGCTAACCAGAGTATGATACTATTCGATATCTACTTGATATCATACTGCTATGAAGTAGTATCAAGAGGATTTGTAAGAAGTTTGATGAAATGTTTTATAAATGTTAGTGTGAAAACTGCTATGGAGCCAGTCCCAATTTATCTAAACTACCCGTGTGATACTGAACTTAGGGCAGCCCAGAGTTAAACACAGTGAAACATCAGATCTGTCCCTGGCTACTGAAGTACACAGGAGGAGGATGCATTCCATTTAATGCATTCCACAGCAAAGTCCCATAATAGCTAACATCTAAAAGTTGTGGAAGTTGGTCAATAGTTTGCTTCTTTTATAATTTATCTCTGGGTATTAGATGACACATTATAAGATGCAGTCTATTACATTTTGTCCAATGTTTATCTCTGCACGGTGAGATTGATGATAGAGACAAAATAACTCCAGTTTTCTGTGAGACTGAGAAGAAAAAAAAAAAAAAAAGGTACCTATCTATGATTTTTTAGAAACAAAAGTCTTTAAAGGCCTCCCCAAACCATCAATCAATAGGATTTGGAATATCCTTTGTCCAGTCCTGTTTATAGGAGAAAAAAAGGCCCTCCAGGTATTCACAGTGATCCAGTTGCTCACTCTGCAGGGGGTTTATACCCTTACACTAAGGAGCAGAGGTTTTTAAAAAACTCTCAGGCCAACTTTTTCCTTATGGAAAAGATACCAAGCCATTAGTGTTAGTTTTTTGTTGTTTTTTTTTAAATAACTCCAAGAAAGCACAAATGTCTGTGGATCATAACAACAATTCTGCTGTTCACCATTTTACAAGATTCTGTAGAAGACTACTTTTTTACTCACCCTTTATGTTACAACCAACATGAAACAGTTGAAATAAAAAGATAAATATTAAAAGGGCATTATTACAAAATAAACTAAATCCTCAAACTATTCTTTCAGGTATCCTTGAAATACATAATTTCTAAAACCATTCCTCTAAAGGATGCATAGGGTACAAGTAAATACATTGAATTGAGTAAAATGTTTTTTGTAGGTTGGTTTTTGGTTTTTTAAAAAATTTGTCCGTGCCTGTCATGTTTATCAGACCTCCTTTTACAATGCCAAGAATTCCACTTGTACTAAATCTGAACCATGACATTAAGGAAAAGTAACATCACTCCCAAATCTGATGTCATTAATAAACGAGAATGCTGTGGGAAAATAAAGCAGGAAAAACTTTATTTAATACAAACTATATGCTCAAGGAATCAGCTGTTGGTCAGTGCAATTTTACAGATGTAATCTCATAATTCTTCACAATGATCCCAGAGCTAGAAGACACAAACCTTCAACTGACTCACGACCTACCCTGTTGCATTCTAAACTCCAAGCACACATTAAAATCTGATGTCTCGTTTAGGCTTCATGTCATGCTGAGAGAGGAAACTTTAGGCCAAGACTTTTATATCAGCTCTCCCGGTGTATTTATGTCCCCTCCTTTGAAATGTCAATGTGACTCATGCTAATTTAATCCATGCAATGCTCTTGCCTGCTGGGATTCCTGTAGGCCTGCAGGTAAATGGATGGAAATAAGGGCAGGTGACTGTGTGAGGTATTCCTAAACTGTGACACTCTTAAGGAAACAAAAGCTGACAAGATGCCACCTAAAGGATAAGGTGCCTGAATAAACATGCTGCTCCTCTGAGGGTAGTTCTTGCTAAATTACCCACATGCTCCTCTTTTTATAAAGACCCAGGGTTTTCCATCAAAAGCTCATAGTAAGTTAAGTAATAACAGGGCAGAGTTATTATTCTTGGCTTTGTGCCTTTTTATAACTTTTATCCTTTTGTTTCTCTTTGGGAGCTGAATTCTATTCACTAGATACCTTCTAAGATTGATAACCACAATGGAAATCCTGGATGCTTTAAGAAATCACATTAGTTATGAAGCAGATGCTGTTGCTTCTTCAAATTTAAACCCCAGCACTTCAGCAGGTAGGAGACCATCAGGGATGCTACATTTTCATAAAAGCAGAGAAGCTAAATCCTGTTACTCCCAGGTTGATCACAGCATATTTTTCACAGCACTAAGAATAAAACCACTCAAGTTGTTATGCTCTACCTTTCTTAACCTGTTCTCCAGTTCCTGCCCTCAGCCACTGTCAGCTCTGCTATGGGCTGGGACCATTTGCCACATCCTTCAAAAGGAACCTGCACTTCAGCAGTTCCTGAGACAGCTTCTGCATAAAAACCTGCAGTCCTCACAGACAATAGAACAATATAAATGCAAAGATGTGTGATTAATGTAAGGTTGGGTGATTATGGGTAAGTCAGTGTGATTAACAGGGCTACAACACAGGAGTCCTCTGCTTTCTCCTCCCATAATTAATTTAACCGATTCTAAATCTGGATGACACTATTTAAAGGAAGGTTTTCAGATTCAAAGTACCCTCTCAGTTCTGCATTTCTTGTTCTAACCTTCAGCTATTTACTATTTTATTTCAGAATAAATGCACATCTGTGAGTGCTTGAAGGTCTATTTCAGTGTCACAGTGGCAGATTCCTGGGGAAATCACTGCACATGGATTACAACACTCCCCTAAGTAGAAATGTTTCTGAGATTTCAGGGTCATGTTTGGGCAATAAAAAAATAGACAGTTTTACAACAGCAATTCAGGATTCCTTAGAATATGGAAAGGAAGGGTTGTCATTATCAGGTATGAAAGTATATGAAACTTATTAGAAATTCACAGAGCAGAATTTCTCAAACCCACAGTCAGCTTCACCACGTGCAAATCACTGCAGGCTCAGAGCCTTATGTAAGAGCACCCAGCCACCTTCCCACCACTGCCTGCTCCCCCACACCCCTCTGAGCAGGACCCCCTCATCACAGCACCACAGTCAAATATTAATAGCCTGAAACAACAGAAACAACTAGTGCAACAAAAGACCAGAAGTAGCTGCTGCTTTTTCTTGTGATCCCTTTTTGTTCCTTTTTATTTGTCTTTCCTCCAATGCAGAACTTAGATAAGAACTCATGACTGTGCAACTGCACAAAAATCACTGCAAGTAAATCACATACATCAAGAAACAGGGTGAGAGGAGTGTGGACAGGAGACCAATTTACTGCAGAATGCAGGTCCCTGCATCCTAGATATCATTAAGCAGCCCGAAATATGAGGAGTCACAGTAAGATTTTGCAATACCACAAGGATTTGCATTACAAATGCAATACATGGGATCAATGCAAATATTTTAATTAAAAAAAAAAAAAAGATAGATCATGGTCTTTGTACTGTATTTGGGTTACAAAAAACTCTTTCTGTGGGATCCACAGAGTCCAATCTTTGAATACTTGAACAAGGAAGCCATTACACAGTCTCCAAATTTTAACTGTATTGGAGGTGAGAGCTGAGCAATTCAGGGATTAAATTCATTTCAGAACAACTAATGTGCTCAGTCAACCACATTCATTCAGTTACTAACCTAAGCAAGAAATGAGCAAGAGCCCATAACCAAGGAGAATCAGAATTCCCCTACTCAAAGCTGGAAATTATTTTTTCTTATCTATCTACAAGGTTTGCAATTTTTAAGTCCACTTCTGCTTAAATTGACCTTTTACTCAAGAAGTGCAGCTCCTGTGTGATTAAAACCCATTATATACAAATACATCCTTACTTGGCAGAACAATTTCCAAAGCCTTTGGAGAAGCATGGCTAATGTTGGCCTTTAAAGTACAATTATTATCCCTCATTTTGTTAGAATTGCTCTGCCAATAGAGAACTGGAATATATTTTGCATTAAATTCACCCCTAGACTTCAAGAAATAAAATCTGGTTGAAAAGTCTGTTTTATCATCAGTGACTGTGACAGCAAGAACTTAATTTATTTCCTTCCTTTTGGGTAGTGCATGCCAAGATAACAGACCAGGGAAGTTTTAATGTGGGTTTTTTTTCTTTAAATTGTAAATTGAGACACTTTACTCTTGAGGAGTATGGTCAACAATTATGTCATTTCTATAATTTATTTTTTCTCCAGACTCTCCCAAATGTATGAGTTTTTCACAGGTAAAAGGGAAAAAAATATGGAAGAATTGTTATTGAAAAAACTGAAAGCAGATCTTGGTAGACAGTAACACTCAATATTTAGTGGGTAATTTACATGTCCTTGTTTGCAGTTGTCAGATTAGAAGGATCCTCTGATACTTCTGGAGTAGGTGAGCTGGTATCAGAGAAGTGTATCTTTGTTTTCTTAATCTTTTCCCTAGAGATGAGATAAACACTTCCCAGATGATAATACAGTCTCTGTCAGGAAGATGCTGTATCTTCTGTAAGAAAAATATACCATTGGAAAAGAAATGTTGTGGGACTGAAGCATCGTTCTGTTGATTTTCCTTCTTGAAAAAGGAAAAGAGCTTTTTGCAAATAAACCTTTCTCACAGCCATGCTCATCCGGGGTCTGCTGCTGTGGGTTCAGCTCCTCTGCACTGAGCTGTTCTGCTGACTCACAGTGTCCCTGGGCAAGGTGAGTCCCAGCTGCCAGCTCAGGAAAAGGCTGAGCAATGGAATGGAAATAGATGCTTTAGGAAGCTGTGGGAAGGAGGATGCTGCCAGGAAGAAAACCTGTGAGCAGCAGAGCTTAGCTGGAAGCCCTCGCTGAAGGTCACCTGCTATTGAGGGTTTTTTTAACATAACATAGGGGAGCACCATGACAGACATATTCAGAGCCTCCGGGCACATAGGCATAGCAGTCACCCACCAGGTGGAATATTTACACAGACTTTTGGCAAGAACATGGAGTATTTTCTTCCTGAAAACATGTACTGGCTGTAATATTACCAATATGCAGTACTCAGGTTATACTCACCCATTACTGAGTTCTTGGTTTTCTTATACAAAAAGCCCAAAACAAAACAAAACAAAAAGAAAAAAAAAGATTCTGCTATTGGAAAGTATTGGACAGACCAGATTGCTGCAGAAAATTACAATTCAAAAAAGATCTCAAAAAATATTTTTTTACATTTCTTACAATTCGATATTTTAATTATCCTGCTGTCAAACGTCTAAAGTCATTGTTTGACTTAAAGGATTTGGAAGCTGTTGCAGCAAGGGAAGGAGGCAGATATGACAGCTAAATGAATACCAGATGGCTTATCAAACAGCATAAGTGGAGGTGTGGGCAGAGGCACCAGGCTTGGGTGGGTTTGCATGGCTCTGCTGGAGTAGCAGCTCCAGCCCAGCTGATGAAACCCTTCCTCAGCCCTGGTGGGCACGGAAACACAGCTATACAGCTCCTGCAGATGTAGCTTGGGTATCACTGCACTGTATTTTATGTTAATACACGTACACATTTGGTTCAATATTAGCAACAGAAGCACTTAAAGAAAGGACTGACCCCTTTAAAATTAGAGATGACTTTACCCAGATATAAAAACCTTGGAATCATAGAATTGTTACAGTTGGAAAAGACCTTTAAGATCGAATCCATCCATTAATTTTACACTGCTAATCCCACCACTAAACCATGTCCCTCAGCACTTCATCTACATGTCTGTTAAATATCTCCAGGGATGCCAACTCCACCCTTTCCCTGGGCAGCCTGGTCAAGGGCTTAACAACCCTTTTCAGTGAAGTTTTTCCTCATGTCCAATCTAAATCTACCCTGGTCCAACCTGAGGCCATTTCCTCTCATCCTACCACTTGCTACCTGGCAGAGGAGGCTGACCCTTACCTGGTTACAGTGTTCTTTCAGCTTCCTCCCCTGAGCCTCCTTTTCTCCAGGCTAAACAACTCCAGTTCCCTCAGCGACTCCTCACAAGGTTTGCGCTTTAGACCCTTCACCAGCTCCACTGCCCTTCTTTGGACAGAACCCAGAACCAATATATTAGGAATTATATTGCAGCTTTCTGTGATATAATGGGTTTAAGGAAATAATGATGACTGGGGTTTTAGCTAAATAAACCTTTGCTAAGTCAGAAAAGCATCTTTCAGGGAGCCCTTGACAGTACAGCACAGCACAGCACAGCACAGCACAGCACAGCACAGCACAGCACAGCACAGCACAGCACAGCACAGCACAGCACAGCACAGCACAGCACAGCACAGCACACAAATTGCTTCTGTGAGTCATGGTTTTGTTTGTTGAACATATCAACCACAAACAGGTAGTAAACAAAGTCACACCAGGATTTTCTGTCCTCTTATAAATACTCCTGTGCAACACTGCCTTGAGCCCCCAAGGTGCACCATGTGAGAAACAAAACCAGTCAGCATTTCTGAGAGGAAGCAGTTGTTACTGCCCCAGCTGAAACACACATGCAGACATGAATCAGTGATGTGCAGCTCTGCTCTCTGTCCCTTTCTCTCCACCTCCAGCTCTGCTGTCACCACCAGTTTCCTTTTGAAGATTCCCTTTTCTCTTTTATTCTTTGGGTTTCCCTGTTATTCCGTACCAGCATCTCTGAGATTTCTGGTTTCTTGTTCTGGCCTTAGTCCAAATCTCATTCCTTATTCTTTCAAGAAACTGTCTCCTCACGTTGTTCTCCCCTCACCATCTTTGTGCTCACACCTTCTCTTAGGATAGGTGCTCTTGACCTTCATCTAAACACCTCACTGCACAACCTACCTTGGCACTGCCTCTAAGATCCATTGCCTCAATGGAACAGAAGCTTCACTCTTGACCAGACATGTAATTTTTTAGCTCTTGATTATACACACAGCTTGAAGAACTGCTCCTATCAGTTTAAATCGAGTATAGTTTTGGTTTGTACTAATAATTTGTTTAAAATATTTGATAATATTTTTAAAAAGCTGCATGAGTAGTTAAGTGATATATTTATTTTTTTTTAAACTGCACTCTCTGTCTAGATAAGGCAGGGAGTGACCATGGAATACACCAAGAGAGAGAAATTCAGCTTGGACATTAGCAAAGCTAAAGGAAAAATAATTGAAGAGGTATTCAAAAACTGCACTAGACAATAACAAGCTTTAAGGAATTGCAATCTGTTCAAAAACAAAAAATAAGAAGGTAATTAGATTAAATTCAGAAATATACATTATTTCCACCAGAGCAATTCCATCAACTGGAACTGGACACCAGCTCAGGCTTTGCTATTGTCATCACCAGCTACGTGGAGACCTCCCTGTGCAGTCAGAGCAGTGCCAGCCAGCCTCTCATGACTAGGAATCACTCCCATATTTGTGCAACAGATGTAAACAGCTCCATCCTCACAAGGCTCCTCCTGGGAATAAGTCACAGGAGGATGGCAATTTTGCAGGAATAGTCTGCTAGTGTTTGATCTGATCAGTGTTCTCAGGAGGACATCTGGCTTTGGTGCTTTTCTTGCTGGGCATTTCTTGCCCTCGGGTAAAACAACAAATGGATTTTTGAGTAGGACCACAAAGACAACAATAAAAGAAAACAGCTAATTGTCCATCCCCCCCGGAATAAATCCATACACAATATTCCTAATAGCAGCAATTGAAACAACTGCCCAATCTGGAAGTGGCATTATAAACTGTAGTGAAAACTTTAATCAAAGAACTGATTTGTATTATTTTTTATTTCCTGCACCATTCCCTTCTTCCCTCCTCTCCTCTGAAGCTGAGACTATGAATAAATTACATCAGGTCTTGAAGCTCTTAGCAGACCTCAGAATGGTCAAAGCTGGCTGTCCATCACACTTTCAGATCCTCATTAGCAACATACAGCTTCTACTCTTCCTTAACAAGTTATGAAGCACTAATTGCTACTTCATTCCATTAAATGCTTATTAGAAGTTATAAAGCAGTCAGCAGCATCTTGGAAAAGGTAACTCAAATAACAAATGCTCCAATTAACTTACCTCAGTTTCCCTTGCTTTTTCTCAACATTTTACTATCTTATTAAATAGCATAAATAGCTCCTCAAAAAGCTCATTCTTTAAATATAACCACAACCTAAACACAGAGTGTCTAAACCTGTTAAAACAGAATATAAAAATATTGCTGTTTTGTTGGTAATGTGAATAATTCATCTATGTATTAGCCTTTCACATGCTCTATGTTTGTAAACATTTTACATACAATTACATTTTGGGTATAAGTGATCAGTTTTTTTCTGAAGAATGTATATACGGTTCCTTGGGATATTTTCTTCCTTCATCTAAGTCACAATTTCAGATAAAAGCTCTTCAACAGGAACACAGAGAGAGGAGTGTCTCACAGGGCAGTGCATAATAGTCCAAAGCCTTGAGGCAGCATAGACAGGAGGGTAGGGAAGACAAATTTATATACATATTTTAATATCTATGACTCAAATGTATATACTTTTACATAACAGTTGCACTTGCTGGGACATCATCAAGGATGTGAGCCAATATTGTAAAAACTTCAGCTTTTCTAAGCAGTGAAGGACTATAGTGACCAGAACCTACCAGTAGCTGTGTAACTCCACTCTGATCTGCTCAACCACAAACTGTAACCATTGCACAAAAGATAAATTTCAGGGTTTTTTTTTTCTAACAGCGTTGATTGCATAGAAAGGATGCATTTACCAAGCATGATGAAGAACCACGTGGAAAATCTTGAGACAAAATCACTGCATTAGATTAAAACAATGTGTGAAAGGCCTTAAGAAAAACAAACCAACTGAAATGCAGTCCTGAGCAGGTGATTAGGAAGGCATTCCCAAAATACTACACTCGGAATCCTGTGTTTGGCATTCATGCATCACCAAGGGCCACCTGCTTTCCTGGAAACCAGTAAGTGTGAAGGTATTGAACAAAGACTGCCATGAAATCATCTGAATACAGTTTAAAAATGTGTACTTCCAGCCATAAACCTACTAGAGATGCTTTGCCACATGCAGAACCTTGCATGATTTTAAGATCCTGGAAAAATACCAATGGTAAAGTGCCAGATACTTCAATGTCGTGCTGCCAAATGGAGAGAGCACATGACACAAGGAGAATGTACAAGGTGACATTCTCCTGTTTGTTTATCTCCACCAGCTATAGTCTTGGTGCTTCACACCTGAGTGAAGGCACAAGAGAGCCACAATACCCCAGGGAGAGCCAGCAAGCCCAGTTAGCACATACTGGAGGCTCAGTGCTGACACAAGAGTGTGTATCTGTACATTAAAATCCATCCCACCAATGAACTGTTACTCCTACTTATTTTCTATTGAACTGAAATCTGAATATTTTTTTGTTAAAAATAGAAAGAAAACTCAGACGGATCAAATCAATAAAGATCTGGACATTTGAAGAGGTATACAATATTCTCCAAAATACTGGCAAATTAATCTTCATTTGTAAATATCCATATAGATAGTTGTTTCAAGATTACAAGATTCAAGACATTACTCAGATGAGCTCTTTCAGTTTGACTCACTTCCCTTTGATGTTAAAAAGAAAGCAGCAAGTGCTGTGATCTACAATGTAAATTAACCCTTCTGATTATATTTCACCTCACAGTAACACAAGACTCACAGTGTTTCTACACAAACCACTGCCCAACACACAATTGTTCCAGTTCTGTTTACTATTTTCACCTGATTTCTACCATGGCATTTGTATTTCATCTCTTGTCCTGGTATCAGCTGGCTGAAGGACTAGGCATGCCCACTTGCTGACCCCACTATGGTCTGGCCAACTCAGGCTCCCTGCAAATAATGTTCATTTCCCAGATCTCTGTTACCAGAAGCTACCTCTAGCATTCCTGTAATTCTGTTGACCTCCTCTTGAATGGAAAACATGTTGGTTTGTCAGGAGCACTTGTGCTAGTGAAGGTCACAGCCATTTAGCAACTTCCAGTATGGGGTCTTCCCCTGGCTAGGCTGGCCACCCATAACCACATCACTTCACTGCAGTGTGGTGAAGTGGCACAGGAGCTTCAGAGCAATGTGAGACTCACCATGGGCTTGTACTGAGGAACCCATCACAGTTTTCCTCAGCTTGTTTCATGGTCTTTACAACAAAAGGATTATTTACTCAATAAATGCCTGGCTCAGCTGGCTGTGTCTATAGCTTCTGCACTGAGGTGCATCCTGTTCCCGAAGCCTACACACTGCTCTCTGGGAGTTACACATTCATCACAATTAAAATATGTTGCCTGGATTCAGACATCACAGTCAAGGCTGGAGAGCAAACCAGTAAGCAATCAACACATGAAGTCATCCCGTCCTTGGCAGAAGACAACAGTGTTCAAGTCAAGAAATAATTCATGCTCAAAATAAATAATTAAGGGATGTATTGTGCCTCTGAGGTGGAGTCTTATCCTGGGAGTAGCTCATTGATATTCCACCAAGCCTAGTGCTTTCTGCAGCCTCCACAGGACTGTCAGAGCAGGGCAAGATGATACCAGACCCGAAGAAGTCCTTTTCTCCTTGTGATTGATCTGTAAACTTGAATCTCACTCGCAGCCCTGCCCCTGTAAACAGCAGTGCCACCCTCTGCCCTGTGAAAGGGAAACAAACCAAGTGTGTGCAAACCTTGTAACTGAAGATGACACTTCCAGCAAACGACATCTTAAGGTTGGAAATTTCCATTTCCTCCCAGGCTCCCCCTGAAGAGGTCCCAAAAGTCAAATCTTGACATGGTTACTATGCCAAGTCACAAGCGATGGAGTTCAGTGACGTGTTTGCTCGCTTTGCACGGTGACAAGGAGGAGACTCTGATACTCCAAACAGAGCCAAACTGAGGGAGAAGTGAGTGTTACTACAGCCTGTGTTTAATGACAGAGATATCCTAAAATACAGGGTAGTTTATGTTCCTGTTTTATCCCTCTCCCCTCCACAGGAGCAGGGGAAGCCTCCCAGACACTCACAAATCTGGTCTAGCAGGAGAGAGCATTCCAGGCAAGGAAGGACTGTCAGCTCAGCAAAAGTCTAAGAACTTAAAAAATACTTCACAAGGTTTCCCTGCAGGCATTAATAATTACAATGGCTCATCTTTTACCCAAAAGCAGCAAAAATTTAATCTTGTTCATAAACAAGTTCACGCCAGGATTCAGATTCAAGACTGGGAGATAAATATTTATAGAGTGGCTTTGGCAACTCCTCATGTCCTAGCACAGCCCTCCAGCAGCAAAGCACCACAGCAGTTTAATGAAAGAAAAGCCCAATGCTTCAGAAGATAGAGCAATCCCTTTTCTATTAGCAGGGAAGTTGCTCTATTTTGCATTTTAAATACACCAAA
>VYZU01084979.1:85559-101208 GCA_013401355.1 Ceyx cyanopectus
AAATTACTTTGTTGCTGTGCTGTCATTTGCAAATGCAATTAAAAATTACACAGAAAAGTTTGCAGAAGACTACAAAAAACGAAGTTCAGAGCTAGAAAATTAGAGAAGTGATGAAGATGAAGGTCCTTTTTTAAAGTTGGTGAGATCTAAAGATTTCTTGACATCCTTCCACTCTAAGGGAGGATTGCTGACACTAACTTTTATCATCTGGGCTGTGTAAGGTTAACAGTTTTCTGTTGCCTCTTCTGTTCTATCCATAGAGGAATAAAAAGTGACCCTTAATGAAAAATGCATGTGAGCACACAATAACACAGGTATTTTTCAACTGTCACTGGACTCAATGTTAGTGTTTCATATGAATCTTCAGAGAAGGACTGATGGAATTACTCAATGGAAGAGATAAAAGAGGCCTGAAACTTTGTTTTCTGAGCTGCCCCAGCCTTAAAGGTCTTGTGCCCACTCCTCACATCCCCACATGCTTTGAAGGTGGAGAAAAAAAAAAGATAAATATGACCTATCCAAGAAAAAGGAAAGAAATGGTACGTTCTGTTTTGTGCTTTGATCAAAAGGACAAAAATAAATATATTGCACTGCAAAATACACCTGTAGTTCACAAATCTGTGGACCAGTTTCAGAGATTACAAATAAAAATATCTATACATCACCAGCCTAAAGGTGAAAGGATGCTACAGGCTACTTAATGCAGGTCTCTAGATCTCTAGCCTGCAGAGACCAGAACAGAGATTTACCAGGGGATTTACAGTTGGTCTGCATTTTGGCATTCACTGTATTAACTGCATGTTAAACACAGTCCAAAAATACACACTGCCTGCTGCAAAATCAGTTAGTAAAAAATTATTAGGTGAAGAACAGATGGGGGCTACTCTGTGCTTCAGGGTATCTGTTTTGTCAGGAAAATATAAATAAGGAACATAAAAGAATCAAGAGCAAAATATGCTGCAAAAGAGTGAATATATTAGAAATCTAAACATATACACAGTAAAAAATCTATCAAGGGCTATTCACCAGATGTTTGCTTAGGCAGCAAGATCCTCTGAAAGCCATACACAGAGTGGGAGCCATTAGGTCTTGGTTCAAACCCTTCAGTTCAAGCTTAGCTTTAACTAATCAGATATGAGCACAGATTAATTGGTTGTTGGTTGCTTTTTTTCTTGAGTCCCCAGCAGTCAGACAGGTTCCAGCTGGGCAAGATAATCAATGTAAAGCCAGTGAAGCCAGCTGGCTGATGTGAGCTTAAAGCAAAGGAAAATACATCCACTTCAGGTTCCCTTCCTTACTCCCAAACTAGTTATTTTGGTATTTATCAGATACAGAAGTTTCCATACCATGGAAACCATACCAAACCTGGCATCACAACAGGTAAAGGCAAGATGTGAACAAACAATCTTAATCTTCCAGGGTTTCCAGGCAGGAAGGAACGTGCTCCTGTGCTGCCTACGTGGGTACAGCTTACACTGATCAATCAGCCACACTGCACACATGGAAAAAGTCTAGCCTGGAACTGCACCCACACAGTAAATGCATCCAGGGAATGTCAAATAAGCTGTAAAATCTCCAGCTCTCTGCATAAATTTTATCTGTGTGAGAAAAGGAGGGTGTCTGGGGAGTGCCTTTCCTCCCTGCTATGGGAAACAATAACATTTCCACCTGGTATGTGTGCAAAGATGGATTTTTTTGTTATTGGACACTCCAGAAACATGATGAGAGCCAGTTACCAGCAGAGCACAGACACTGGGAAGTTGGTAGGTGCTGCAATTCAGTAACTACAATATTGAGGATGCTGCTGTATAATCATTTTACAGTGACAGCCACTCTGAGTGCATCACATGGATAAGCTGAAGCTAAATATGTTGGAGTAATTCCTGTGTTTTGTTAGCCCAAGTGCAAAGCAGGGTTCCTGTATTTACTGACCCACTCCATATGGTCTGTCTACTTTGTAATGTGGCCCACAGGCAGACTACTAAGGGGCTCTGCTCCTGAATGCTGACCTTCTCCACAGAGGCACTGCCATTCCTTTGCTGCTCCACAGAACTAACTGTTCACGAGGCCATATAATAAAGAAGGAGCAACTCAGACCCTGATTAAGCAAAAGCTGTTACGAAGAAACCACACCAAAACAAACAAGAAAACCCCACCAAACAAACAAAAAACCACAAAACCACAAACACCCTCAGCTAAACCAAATCCATTCCCACTAATTCCAGAGAACTTGCATGTGTGAGCCAAATGCTGGCACAGGGGCAGCCCCTGACTTTCAGTTGGGTATTTCAAGGATCTGTGTTGGGCAGTCAGCCCTAACTCCATGAATGACACTGAGGTATCCATTAGTTTTTTGCTCCTCCCTACCAAAGAAAATTGCTGCTGATCTCCACCACTGAGCATCTGTGCCCTGAGAGCCATGTGCTCCCTTGCAGGGATGCAGGTCAGAACTGCAGCATAGACATGGGTCTTGGGCAGTGATTCTCCTTCACTGTTTGGAGCTTGTGAGGTAGCTCCAGGAGTGCTGCTGCATCCATGTCTGGGCTACCCAGACAAAAAAAGACATGAGGAAACTAGAGAGAGGCCAGCAGAGGACAACTGAGATGCTCCGTGGTGGAGCACTGGGCATAAGAAGGGATCTGGGCTTCTTCAGCCAGGAAAAAGAGCTAAGAGGAGTCTGTTTTCTATTTCCAAATCCCTAATGCCTTTACAGAGAAGACCAAGCCGAGCACTACTCAGAGGCTCACAGCCAAAGGGATATAGCAACCACCACAAGCTGCAAAAAGGGAGATTCTGAGCAGATGTGAGGAATAAAACACATCACCATGAGACAGTGAAGTGCTACAACAGGCTGCTCAGAGAGGCTGGGCAATCTCCAATTCAAGGCACAACTGCAAGTTGGCAGCCACAGGTCTTTGATGACCTACATTATTCAATTCTAAAGCCAAACTTAAATGAGGGATCAGTCACTGGTATGATGAAAAGACAGAGGAAGAGGCAGGGATGGAATGGGGACTGTACAAGCTGTATATGTGACTGACAAATGCATTGAGAAATGCCTTTGAAGGAAAAGGATGGGAAAGCATTTCCTCTCATTTTTAATATCCCCCCAACCAAAAAAAAAATAAAAAATTCACCCCAATCTTAACCCTTTTCCAAAATAGAAACCAAACAGGTATACTGTTCCTCCCTGTTTCTTGTGACAATGCTGGTGGATTTGGAGGGGTTTTTTTGTTGTTTTAATTAGACAAATCAACGTAAGACAGTCTGCATCTATTCTGAAAGAAAACAAAAAACCAAACCAAACCAAAACAAAACAAAAAAAAGCCAAAAACAAACATCGGAGGGGAAGAAGGGCTGTCTTTCAGGCCAGTAATTGTGTCTAGACTACACATTGCACACCTTCAGCCAAGCCTCAAGTGAAGTGAAACAGATAAAATAAGGTATTGATGTGCACATAAAGAAAAGGGAGCAATCAAACTGCATGCACATTCCAAGTATCATCAACTGATTGGTACCAAGAGGCACAGAAAAAAATGAGCAAGATTAAAACCAGTGACAGACGGCCCCAGACTGATCTATTAAGCCCTCTGTGTCTGTTTGTAGGCAGCCAGTGCAGGGCGAGCAAGCAAAAGGCTGGAGCAAGTGAGCCTGTGTGCACCCCTGCTGAACACCAGCACAAACCAGTATCAGGCATTTCCCCCCCCTTGGATGAGGTAGCTGTGCAGGTTTACTCAAATTTGCTGAGACAGTTATAATTAGATGCAAAACTCAGGGCATCAGCAAATTAGAAGTATTGATTTATACAGGTCATGGGTGGGTCAACCAGAGAAGGTCAACTAGGAATTTTATGGTCCCAGGAGAGATTTGCTGCTGGCACAGCCAGGCAGCCTCTCTCAGAGCAAGGAAACCCCAGTTTACAACAGCTCAATATCTCACAACGTGGCTTCTGATATCCTCACAATAAGAATTCCTCTTACCTCAGAATATATATATATATTTATATATATATATATGTATATATGCACACTACTGCACCTATAAGCATGAATGTTATCTTCAGAAAGCTGTGCAACCAGCTACAACTTAAATCCAGCCCCATGCAGAGTCAGTGCAGAGAGCAAATGCAGCATTAAATCTCTTGCTAGCACAGTGAACTGGATTATATTTAACCAACAGAACCTCATCCTGCTGCAAATAAAATTGAGCAGGATCAGATCTTTAAAGGAGAGCTACTATAGTGATTTGGTATCAAGTTCATCACAGTAAATCCTAAATACTGTGATGGATGTAATCAGTGTTTCTTAATGTGTGGCTCGGAGCTGAATTCTTTTATTCTGACTAAACTCCCACACAATTCAATTCAAGATGAGGTTTGGTATTAAAACAGCTCAAAACATTCTAAAAAGGCAGAGGGAATAAATGGAGCCTTGGTGAAAAGCTGGTTGACATCGTATTTTTGCATTTTTCTTCCTGCTGTATTAAAATGGGAGTAATCTGCATCATCCACTATATTTCCATAAGATTACTGATGGAGTCAAATACCTGTTGGTAGGAGTCTGAATTGCAGAAACACTCGTGCTGATGAAAAAGCATTCACCTGATTTAGCCCAGAGAAATCAACCACTGCCTTTTCTTTCCTGGGGGTGAGGAAGGAGGAGCTCTTTCACTCCTCTGCTCAGCAGAGCCCAAAGGATCAGGCAGATCCCAGATGGGAGTACAGGCATTTTCTCATGCCTCTGGTAAAATTAGCTACTGCAGATTTCATGGACCAAGCAACAATACACACCCACACATCCAGGATTAGAAAATAAGCCATTGTTTTGCAATTATTGTGCTCATTATTACAGCTCAGGTTTACATAACAGCAAATTCTGTTACTTTTTGTTTTCTACAACAGAAACACTCCTCTGGATAATATGAGATATTAATTGTAAATCTTAACCAGTTGTCATATTTTTCTAATACAGCTATAAAAGCATTTTATGTCAAAGAAATCAATATTGATTTTTTATCATATTTTAAAATATGATAAAATATTCCTTCTGCTTCTGCTAGGGAAGACAATTGAGGGGTGCAAGGTGGAAACCCTCCACGCCACACTTAAGCAGGCACTAGAAGCACAAAAAGGCACCTTCAGGAGCAAGGAACTGAGTTATCAAGAACCCTAAAATAAATGAGGAAGGCCAGTAGGAATGGAGCTATTTTGAAAGACCCAGAGAGAAAAGCCTTGGATGAACCAAACTCTCTTTTTAACACTTTCCAGTAGCACAGCAGCAGGTCAGTTTGGTGTGATTGGAAACCACCTGCTCACTACTGGTAGAGCTAAAGCTGGTTTAGATGTAGACATAACTTGGTGGTGTATGGATCTCAGATGGAAATGAGTTTGTGACTTTTTAGGAAGCCTTTCCCCACCTTTCTGCTATTTCCACTTTGTTGTTGTTTTAATTTTTGTTGTTGTTGTTGTAATATTAAAAAATTAATAATTCTTCGAAATACACTAGAGGTGTTGGTTTGCTTTGGTTGTGTTTTTTTCAACACTTAATGATAACCCCTTCCCTGAGGCAGAACTGAAAATACCTGAGCTTCAGAAAGAGACAGTAGGAATCTGGGCTTTGCATTTGAGACTTTTTATTGCCTTTTTTTTTTCCAGATCCATTAATCATGCAAATATTCTAAGATGCCTTAATGTCTAATAGAACCTGCTTGATTGGTGACTGCTTTCATGCAAATAGGAGTCTGTCTGTATAATGGACTGTAAAAAAGTACCCTTCTATGAGCTAGAGGAGGGAAGAGTCTGGGCTGGGTTTGTATCACTACTTCAGTCCCACAAATGCTTCTGATAAGAGATACTACTGAGCAATCCAACACCTCTAGTAAACTGTGTACTGCATGGTAAACCTTTGGTAGCATGGAGTACTGATGGGCATTAGCAAACAGAAATGGGTAGAAATACCTTGACTCAAGCTGCAAACTCAATACTAGAGTGGGAAAAAAAAAATCTATTGCTCACAAAACTAGATCCTCAAGAAAAGTGACTTAACCTCAACACAGCACAGAGCTTCCTTTAAAATATAGTTTTATATGAGGTCAGTTTTTTAAAATTCTCTTCCAGATAAACACTGCCTGCAGACAACAGCCCTTATTATAGACCCAGGATGCAACAACACAATCCAAGTTGAAATGCTGAGCAAAACACCTCATACTCAAAATGAGATGCATCCTGCAGTCTGCAAGAACGTGTTCCTGATCCAGAATGTCAGCCAATGTTTGACCCATCTTGGACAGAGCTTGTTCCTCCCTGTCCTGCCACATTGCTAGGTAATGGCTCTTGGAGATGTGACTCCTTAAGGAGTTAAAATGCCATTCAAGTGGCATGTGTGTGCCCAAACTCCTTCCTGATTTGCTTCTCAGCTCGGCTGTCAAATCAACCCAGATTCTCAGCCAGCTTCTGAATTACCATTTATTTTTACCCTAACATGAAACTTTGCACAAAAGATGCTGGCACTATGCTTGCAACAAAGACAGTCTTGGACTAGTGCTACAGGAAAACAGGATGGCATTAAGAATAGAACCCTCTTCAGCTTTGCAAAACAGGGGTTTGCCTTCTAAAAATGTGCCTTTCAGGTCATGGAAGTATGGATTACATGGAAGGTTTGGTTTTTTTTTTTAGTACAGTAACAGAGGGCAGAAATGAGTTCAAAAGCCCTGGGGTACACACAGCACCTAGACTTCACTGAATCTGGAGTGACAGCCCTGCTGGGCTAAACTCTTAGGGGATCAGTTAGGTGAAGTTCCTGAGGACTTAGCTGGAGTTCCCAATAAAAGCAAAGCTTTTTTTTGGGACACTGCTGTCTTAATTACTGGTCAACTCTGCTCTGTCTTTCACCCTCCCAGTCTTTCAGCATTTCCCCAGGTACCCAGCACTATGTGGGATGCTGTCACTTGATTCCCAGCTTCCCACCATACAGGGAGGACCTTGGTCAGCCTTGCAGACCCTGGGGGAATAGCCCTGTTCCAGCAGCACCATCTGTCCCTCCTCTCATGCACAACAGGAGGCAAATAAAACAAAATGAACATTCACTACTCTTTGAGAGCCTGCAATGTTTGGAGGCTTGGTATTGATTTTTAAACGAACAGTCATTTGAAAAGTGTGCAGCTGTGCCCACCTAGGGAGCAGCCAAATGGGGCAACACAAGTCCAGTCATTTTCTAAATGGCTTTGGGGGGTTAAATCAGCAACAACTGGGTTGGCTGGATGTGCCAGAAGGGAGGAGGGGAAAGAGAAAGTAGCAAGGAAAGGGAGATGGTAAGAGAGGAACAAAGAAGGAAGAGAAGTTATGAACAAACATGAAGGAAGATGTAACTGTCCTGATACTAACTTGCCCACACATTTTTGCTGAGAATTAAGTAGGACAATGTTTAGAGATGTGCTATCAAGAAAGATACATTCTGGCAGTTTGCAAGACTGTCACATCATAAGGAGTGTGTTTATTTCTTTACTAATTAATGCAGAAACTCTTTGATAACAGAGGGAGTTCTGTACTATTTTTAAAAAGAAACATTTTTTAAAAAATTAAATTTCCCTGTACTGTTAATTTTCCACATTTCTTGAACTCCAACTTCAATAGCTCATATCTTCTCTCCAAACATCTGGCTTGCTATTGGACTTCAGCCAAACATCTTCTCACCTAGACATTAACCTCATTCTCTTGTGGTTTTTTTTTTCCACTTGCTGCTTCACACAGAATAAATCTGCTCCTTTACCACTTCCCAAAGGTGGTCCCTCAGTGGCCATGACATGGTGCCAGCAGCTCACACCAGCCCCTGCCTTCAGTTACTAGTGCACTCTTCTCCCTGAGCAATGTGAGGGAAGATGTCTGTGGGGACAACTGCCCTAAGCCTGCACCACACCAACCTGCCTCTGGACTGAGCTCTGCTCCTGCCTCTCTTCAGGCCTGAGTGCACCCACAAATTTTTCTTCTCTGTTCTGCCTTTGATCCTACCACTTCTGTTTCCCCCGTGGTAAGAATGGGGTTAGTATAGATCTAAAAAACATGAGTCAATTATTTCCTCTCTGATTAGCCTCATTAACCATTCCTTATGATTGTTACAGGGCTAAAATTTGTTCAATACTTAAAATTACTGACAATTTTGTGTTGAAAAAATTATTTCATGTTCACAGCAGATGCATTTCAGCACTGTGCCTTATGCATTTAGAAAGCTCAACCTGCACAGGCTGGCTACAGCAGAGCAAAAGATAACACCCACATAAACCAACAAGGATTAAGGTGATAATGGCAAGTGGAACAACTGGAAGCCTCATTTAAATATAAGCAGCAACATCCACAGACAGATCTGTACAGGTTTAATAGCACTATCACATTTTTATTTATTCCTTTATGTGCCCTGCATGCAAATAAGTCTTTAAACAACTCCCTGAATCTAAGTCTAATATATGTGTGTTGCGTGAAAAATCAGTGTCATTTTTCAGATGTCAAAGACTGATAGGAAATTGGATGTCTTTATTCATTCAAATGTTTTCTCTGTATGCAGTGTTTCATCTGTTTCTACTTTGGGCTTAATGTGAATTAACCCTCACGCATGTGGGTCACTTCACTGGCTTTGCTGAGGCATTGAATGTGAATTATCAGCAGAAATAACTGTGTTCCTATGGCACTGCAGACCAGCATCTACCTCAGCTTATTCTTTTGCAAGGACACAAGCAAATGCTTACTGATGATCACAGTCCAGAATGGAATTTCAGGTTCTCTGTGTTCTTTAGGCAATTCTCAAACCCCTATTTTGTTAAAAATAAGACATCTGTCTATTCTTAGAATGGTTTTCAAATTTAAACCTGGGAAAAGTAGGATTGACAGCTCCTTGCAAGCCTGTGCAGGTACCAGTGTATTCATTGTAAAGGTGGCATTTTGTGAAATGTTTCAGGAAAAATAAATAAATAATAGGGGTTTGTTTGCTAATCTGGACTAGAAATTATTTTTCAAATGGTTGTTTTACTGACAGCCCAAGACTTTGGCAGGCCTTCCTCTCCTCTCCTCTTTTATATCATAGATAAAGAGAACTGATTGCACTTCATGGACTGCAGCTCCGTCCTCTGTATCACTACAAAGTACAGATTTAGCAGTCTTGTGGGTATGAAAAAGTGGAGTGGAAGTGACTCCAAGCTGAGATTCAAGGGAGCATCAAATGAATGGATCTGCTACAGAGACAGGGAGAACAAAGCAAAGCATCTTATCTGGGAGTAATCAGGAGAATTTTGTCAGAAAAGAGGTGGAAAGAAAAAGGTTGCAACTACATAAACACTGACAAGTAGTAGCAGGCCACTGGGAGTCAGAGACTTCAAGTGTGGTCTAGACCCTGACTTCTTTGTGCCCTCACTGACAGAAAGGCTGAACTCCACTCCCATTGCCCAACCAACCCTCTTAGAAAATAGCTAAACAGACTTTTACCAAGTGCTTGCCACACCAGTCCCCAATTCTGCAGAGTCTCACGGGCACTCCTTGTCCTATGGATCACGAAGAACAATTGCTGACAAAACAGAAAGGTAGAGCAGCCAGGAACAGGCAATTCCCAGCAGGTCCTTCCTGGCAGCACAAATGGACACCTCAGAGATGTGTTACGTGCTTCTTCACCGCAGGCCTATGTTTCACCTTAACCTCTTAAACAGATTAATCAACTCCAATTAGCAGAGATTCAGTGAGACAAAACAACACAATTGCTTTTCCAAGCTGGTCATTGGTTTATGATTCCAGCATCTGTTAACTAACTAGCTCCTGATTAGGTCTGGAAGAAACGATCCTGTATTCAGGAACAGCAAAGACTTAGTGATGCACAGCACTGACGCTGCAGAACACGCAGGGAAGAGTGACCCAGCACTTCAAAACACTTTGGGTTGGAGGCTTCAAGCAGCTGAGTTTGCAGCAGAGCCCAGTGAACTGAACCAAACACTTCCCTAGGGAAAATGCACTCCGTGTGGAAGCAGCAGAGCCATCTGCTACCCCTTCTCCCCCAGTCTGCAGTCCCTGAGGTGAGCAGCAGGACTGGCAGTGACTGCTGCCTGGTCAGAGGCTTCAAGGGGTGCAAATCCCACTGTGCATATTTTAGGCAGGTGAAAAAAAATCCCTCTGTCATCTCCAGGCAAGCTCAGGGAGCTATGCTCCTCTTTATTTAGGCAACAGCCAAAAAGCATTAAGAGGCATCTTTCACTCTAAATTTTCTTCCAACTTCAGTAGTCTGTCATCCAACACTTGCTTTCATTACCTGGCAAACAGTAAGAGGTTCTCCACAGCCTGGCCATGCTAAGCTGCTGCAGGCAGGGTGGACCCAGACACTCTGCTCAGCCCCTCCTTATACTCTTGCTTTTCTCTGCCATTTATCTCCACTGATGTATCCTCCTGTGCCAGACACTGAGCAGACTCCTTCCCTATTCCTCCTGGACAGTGCAATAACTTGGTCTGCCGAGATGAAAGGTAAATCATATTCCCCTCTCCTGCCCTCACTCACTGTTGTTCTGGTTGACAAATGGGCCCCTCCATTCCCCTTAAAAGAGAGCCACTCACTACAATCACTCTCCTTTTCTTGCTAATTGAAGAAGACATAAAATGTGGGGGTGAGTGACAAGCTGTGGGTGACTCAGAAGATGGATCCTTGTTTCCATCTTCATTCAGGTGGCTGTCAAGTTCCAAAGCCCCATACCTATTGTACAATGTCAACAGGGAAGGTGAGGGAGGCTGAGAAGGTTTTTGCTTACCTCTCCAAGGAGGGACCTCTCCCCATAACTCCTTGTTCCTTTTGGCCCCTCCTTCTGCCTGGTGACAGGAGGGGGTCATCTACTTCCAGTAGAGCCACTGCCTGCTGCCTGCAGTCCCTGCCCCTGTCTCCTGGATGGCCCTGGGGCCTGCCCTGCAGAGAGCTACTCTCCTGGATGGAGCCCTCAGCCCCAGGCCAGAGCTTGTCACACAGAGCTCCAGGCTGAGGGCAGCAGAACTGTGCTGCTCTGGTCCCTGCCCTGCCCAGGAGTCCAGAAACTACAAGGCTGGGACTCACCTGAGAGGTCAGGGGGGTTCCAGCTCCACACACACTTTCAAGGACACAGGACACAAAGGTTACATGGGGAAACAGGGTTTTATTTTATGCTATTTGATGTTGTTTTTCCTGAACCTGTTTATGATCTCATGCTCACAAGCACACGTGCAGCCAGGAGCAGGCTGAAGCCTTCTGCAGTTTAGCTTGATGGAGCAGAGCTGCAGAAAGAGAAGCCCAGCAGGGCCTGCTGCCTGAGGAGTGAGAAGAAAACCCCGCCATTCCACGGGGTCCTCAAGGGCTTCCCCGGGGCAGCTGTGGCAGTGGGACAGGGCAGCTGCTGCCCCAGGCCCCTGTGGCTGCTGCATTGCCAGGTGCTGGCTCTGTGACATCAGGGCGATGGGCACCTCGTGCCCAGCTCTGCCCACCACAGTCCCTCCCCCGGGCATCCCTCACCTTTGGGTGCTGGCCCCAAGGCTGTCACTGTCCAGGGAGGCCCAGGGGGATGTCCCTGCCCTTGATGGCCATGCACTGGGCATCCTTGACACTCCCTCTGCCACCCTGCTCCCAAGGACACGCACTGGCACTCTGCTCTCAGGTCATGTCTGCAGCCAGACCTGCAGCTCACAAGCCACCCCTATTAGCCAGCCCTTCTCTGCACCAGAGCTAACATCATGAGGGCACCTTGGGTTGCCTTGTCCTCTGGGGAAGTGGAGAGGGAGGTACTGAGCTCTTCTTCCTGGTACCCAGTGCCAGGACAACCTGGGAATGGCTCTAACCCCTGTATCCATCAGGGGAGGTTCTGACTTGATATGGGAAACATTTCTTTACCAAGAGGGTAGTCAAATCCTGGAACAGGCTTTATGGAGAGATCGCTGATGCCCCAGGTTTGTCAGTGCTGAAGAAGCATTTATTTGGACAGTACCCTTCATACCACACTTTAACTCCCCAGCCCTGAAGCAGTCAGGCACTGGCACTAGACATTCACTGTAGGTCCCTTCCAGCTGAACTACCCTATGACAAGGAGATAACTGGTATTCTAAATTGGGTTAGCATCTGAAATGTAAGGTTGCAGGGGAAGCTATGGATATAAACTCAGTCTTTTCATCCAAGTAATCGTGTCCTCAGAAGTGACTCAGCCAGTCAGCTGCAGTTACCAATACATCAGGTTCCAGTACAAACAGATATTTAAACATGTCAGTGTTTCATTTACAACTAGGATGTAGGCTTCTAAATTGCTCTCACGCTTTTAAAACGTAAATCCAGATTCTTCAGCTGACTGCTGGCAGCTTCTAGCAGATGTTGCAAGCTCAGCACATTAATGCTTCTTGAATTTTGGGGGAAAAAAAGGCACTGAAGAAAACCAGGAAAGAGCAGCATAATGTAGTACATTGGACACTCCTTGGTTTAGAATCAGGGTGTTGGAACACGTGTACTACCACCAAAAGTACCATCTGTGCTCAGCCAACAGAGAAACAGAGTGACCAGTTATTATTTCTAGTTGTTTAAAATGACTGATTTTGAGTACTAGCCTGGTCCAGCCCATTCTGCACAATTGTCTTCTTTCCATTCATTAGCACTTCAGTTCATTATGAAGTGCATGATTTCTTTCTTTAGCCTTGAACTATTTTTAATTGTCATTTGCCATACCAAGTCATGGACACATTTACCTCACACATTTCCAGTGTAATCTAAATATATCTGGGAGTTTACATGAAAAAAACCAACCACAAACATTGTTATCAAGTCCACTCTATGAGATGGATGATTGCTTTTGTGTACACTAGGAAAACAGCACCAAAGGATGTGCCTGTGTAACTCAGATTTAACACTTCTAACAGAAGACAGATTGGACAAATCTGAAATGTTTCCATGACAGCTTTTGTCATATAAAAACTGACAAGACACACACATCTATGGGCACACACAGTACCTACACCATACAACTACAACTGCTCCTAGAGCACAGGGAATTGAAGGTAATGGTCACGTCATGAGACAAATAATTTCCATAGATGGAAAGACTGCCAAACATAAACCTTCATGTTTTTAATACAGATGTTGTGTCTGTAACAAATAACAGAAAGCTGTGTGTAAATGCTTTATAAACAATTGACTATAAGGACACATTAAGTGAACTGAGGGTGCCCAAATCCAGTATAAAGCAACAAGAGAACTCAGAATGTATTTAAAATCTCTTGAAGCCAGTGTGACGTGACACCTGTCACAATGCCATCCTAACCACACCATCAGACACATCATAAACTTTTAACTCCTAGATAGTTTACTTGTCATCAAGTATCCAAAGAAAATAAACAAAAAACCAATCATCCTGTATTATTCTCATTTGGAGGTTTTTCTTTTGTCAAGTCTTAGCAAAAATAACGAAGGATTCCATGTTGTATAATCACAAAGGAGCTCGAAGCTACCCAGAATTGTGGGCACCAGAGATGTGCACAGCTCAGGCTGTAAGTACCCAAGCATGCCATGAAGAAGGAAGCAGAGCTGCACAGCACTGCTATGTACTCTCTCAGGCCACTGGTGGCTTTCATTCCCTTTAAATAAGAGATGCTTAGATCCAGAAACAACCACCACAGATGCCAGTATGAGGCCAAAACTGCCAGATGCCCGACTGCAGCACATGAAATCAAATCAGACAAGTTTCTCCTGGTTAGGGCAGCTTATCACCAAAGCTACAGTAGAGCAGCCCAGCCCTCAGAGTCCACCAGCACGCCCAGTTTGCACCCCTGAGGCTCAAGGTGGTTAGTGTGGGGCTGGTGCATGAGCAGTCTGCCAGGACAGAAGGACCTCAGGTAATAAGATTAAAGGTGTGCTCTCTGGTACATCCACACATTCCTGCAAACGAGACTGCTCATGTCTGACCTGACACTCCTGGAAGCAGGACATGTGATTTTAAAGACTTATACTGAGATTTACTGGATGGTTAATTGTGGCAACAGTGACAAAGACACGGGGAAATGAACAGTATTGTTAAGCTTCTGCTACTGACCTAGCTCAACTCACACCATCAAGCCATCATATCTCTTCAAACTATTAATATAGATTGTGCATCTTACTAAAAAAAGAGTTGCAGTCCAAATATGCAAGAACAGAAACACATCATGACTTTGGCATTGAGAAGTCCAGTGCTTTATGACCTTGTGAGGTAGCTAGGAGCATTTGAAAGGGAAATATCCATCACTTGCCTGTGACAGCCTCAACTATTTGATTCTTAAATAATGACATGATAACATGAGACTTTTCTACATGTTAATTGCTGCGATTTTTATTCCCTTAGAGTTCCACAGCGTAGCAAAAAGGAAGTGGGGATTTATAGGCAGCAAACTATGAGAAATAATGGTCATAAAATAATCTCTTTTAATTCTCTGGAGGCCTATTAAATAGAGCACATAACACAGGATCTATGCTGGAGGGGTATAAAGGTTTGATCTGCCCTCAAAAGAGACAACTTGCAACGCTGGTTGACAACTGTGCCTCCCAAATTCATGCTGAGGGCAGCTTTATAGCAGCTGCACTAATGGGAGACACGGATGCTATATATAGATAGTCACCCACTGATGCTGTTCTGCTTGGTTTAGTGGATCTGTGGTCCTGTTCCACAACACGCAGCCTCTGAACAGGAATTATTTGTGCGAAATAACTACTATAACGTTCTGCTTTTATTAAGTGAAAATAGACAAACGCTGGCCAGGGCGGCCCTCGGCTTTGACCTGAAACTCCCGCAAATCCGACTTTGCCGGTTGGTCATTTCCAGGCGCCGGTAACGCAAGAAGCGGCACCGAGCTTTCCAAGCCACAAACCCCGTCAGCTGCACATTTTCACCCGCCTCGCCACAACCTGGAGCAGCTCTCACGGAATCGAAGCAGCCTCCAGCGAGGCCGCGGGCCTCCGGCGGCACCCCCCGCGGCTTTCCATCGCACCGAGGGCTCTGCCACAGACACGGCGCAAGGAGGGATGGCTTCAGCGGGGGATGAGCCGGCGCGGATATTAAAGGAAACTCAATCCTCTTAGGCGGGCCGGCGGGGAGGCGAGGCGAGGGGAGCCCCCCTTTGCCGCCTCGGCCCGGGCCACCCCGCAACGGCCCGGAGCGGAGCCGCCCGACACCCCCCCCCCCCAACACACACACACCCCGCCGGCAGCCCCGCTCCCCTTGAAGGGCGAAGAGGCGGCGGCCGCGGCTGCTCGGGCCCTGCGGCAGGTGGACACCGGCACCGCCCGCACCCCAACGGGGAGCGCCCAGCCCCCTGGGACGCGGGGGGACAGCGGCACGGCCGGGCAGGGGGCGGCTGGCGCCCTTAAATGGGCCGGTTACATAATAACGTATCCGCCGGTCCGTCCGTCCGCCCCCGGCGGCTCCACACCCACGCGGGCAGCGAGAGGGAGAAGTGCAGCGGGGCTGCCTCCCCTCGCCGACCCCTTCCCGCTCCTGCTCGCCCCTTCCTAGGCACCCCCTCCACTCGCCCCCCCTCCACCCCGGCGCACCTTCTCCTGGGCGCGGTTGAGGCGTTTCTGGACGTTTTTGGCGAAGATGCCGGTCTTCATGTCGGCCATGGCTGGCGGCGGGGATGGGGAAGGGGAGGGGGGGA
>VYZU01084982.1:1397-11538 GCA_013401355.1 Ceyx cyanopectus
CATCTGACCCTGCCTTGAGTAATGTTATCGTAAAGGCAAGAAACATCATCTAAGTGTAACTACCAATAGGTGAATTTTTAAATGGTTTGAAAATTGTGATGAACTGTTTTTTTAAATGTTTCCTGATCTTTATTCTGTCCTATATTCTCTGATTTGTATGAAAACACTGACAAACTCAAATCAAACTATAATGGTAAAATAAGTGCTTCCTCACACTGAAAACTGCTCTCACAATAACCCATTAGAAAATTGTAACTCTAAGTCTAAGACAGTGAATCAACATACAATTTAATGTTCAGTTATACATGTTCCATAGCTTTGATTGACTTGCTTAAAAATTACCATTTTGGAAATACATGGGCTGTTTCACACTTGATTATTTTAAAGGATGTAGAATGCACTTTAATATAAATTTAAGTAGAGCTGCTTAAGACCTTTATAGCTTTGGAGAAAGAGTATCTTGCATGCTTTTGTTTCTGGATTAAGGATTGTGAGTTGCTGTGTCCTTTTTGGATCTGGAGTTCATTCAGGTTTCAGGATTGGTATATACTAATAGGTCCTCTGTGTATGCTTCTGGCTGCTGATGTTTCAGAAATTATGGTCTTTGGTAACCTGTTGTATATTTGCAAATACAAAGATGCAGATGAGCAGTGTTACTGAATAATGCACAGTGTGAAGGCTACTACTTTGATATGTAGAAAACTTTAAAATAAAAAAGGTGAAGCCTCATAAGAACTATGAGGTATTATAGATATTACCTATGAGGTATTATAGATATTACCTAGGTGTTACCACTTTTTTTTTAATTACCCAGACATTACCACGTTTTTTTCATTCCCATCTATAAATTCCATCTATGCTTGCTGACAAGCAAGATGCCTGAACTTTGTTTTAACAAGCACCTGCTGTATTTCTGCTTTTATATAATATGTGTTCTTTCAAACCATAGTAGAATCAACAATTTCATTTATATGTAGAGACTCCATTTGATTCCTGGTGAGCATTGATGTAATTGTTCATATCTATTATCTTTCTTTTGGCTTTACTAAGCTGGAGAGAGAAAGGCATGGGAGAAAACTGAGAGAATGGTTTACTTTGTTTTTCACTATTTACATTTACTCTCTTTACTTATTTTTTAATAACGAGGGGCATGCTTCCTTCAGTGTACATTGAGAGTCTCTAAAGAGATAACACAGCCTTCTTAGAGCTATGATTTAATATGAGTACTTCCTTCTCTGTCTTTCTCAGACTGCTGCACCTAACTGCATTTGTCACAATGACAACCTGAGTTTCTCCCCTGCATTCATTCTCAGAAATGACATATCTCAGCTTTCACAATTTTATGGGTTGTATTCAGGGATCTTTTCCTATTGTTCACAAGGAGCTGGGAAGACTCTTTTTGTACTGTTAACAGGATTACTTTAAAAAAAAACCCAAACCTGATGGAGTTATAATTACTGCATTTCTTCCCTTTAGGGGTTCATGATATTTCTTTTTTAGAGCTGTAAAATCTGACAAAGATTTAAAGACAGACTGTGTGTGGACATTTTTCTTTGGAGCTATAATACTCCTAAAGTTAAGGTTCCTTTTATTCAGAACATATACAAAAAAAAAAGCTTTTCTGTGTCATCCTTCTCCTGGATGAACAGTTCCTGGCAGCTTCTCCCAAATATATCTTCATAGGCCATATAAACCGAGACTTTAAGGCAGTGTTTTTCACATTTCTTCATAGCCATTTAGACATTAGATTCTGAGGTTTAACAAAGTTACTATTGTATGGCTGAACATGAATGGGTTAGTGCTTTCTGGTTAGAAGTCGTACTGTTTTTCTCTCAGAACCTGGAATTGTTTTTCCCTATAGGAGTGTAAATCCTTCTTACTTAATTTTCTGTTTTCCTTTCTGATAGTCTTCTTTTAATTTTTAACTGTGCAATCAGGCTAAAGGCATTTGTGTGGTGATTATATACTTCTACGACAGAGATTATACCCCTCAGTCAATATAAAGGGTCTCCATGCTGCCCTTAACATTTAAGTTACCTATTTGAAAAATGAAAATGAATATTAGTTTACTATCACTTTGCTTAGGTTTTATAAAGTGAAGTTTTTAATATATTTTTGAAATCCTGTGAGTGTACAGCTCTACAGAGCTTTACAAAAACATAGTACCTGCTCTGAAGCATTATTTGTATTTCTTCTTTCTGCAACCTTTTTAAAAGTGCTGTTCACCTTTAACCATTGTCAGTCATTGTATATGCTTTTATCTGTTTATTTCATTTTGCTGTTTTGGTTTAATTACACATGTTCGGATTCAGCTTTTGTTTTACCTGAATAACTTTGTCATCTTTAGGTTGTGTAATTCTTCCAGTGATTTTCAGATTACTATTTTAAATATTAAGAATGCATTTCCCTTTATAGCTCTTCACCTTGATACCTATATTTGTACCTAACACATTAACCTCAAACATGACATGTTATCACTTTCTGATGATGTAGCTGTTCATGCCAGTAGCTTAAATACTACAGCAGATATTTCTGATGGGAGCCCTTGCATGTGTTCCAAATGTAAAAATTAATGACCTTTGTTTCCATTGCATTGGGGTGTAAATACTTTTCATGGGTAGAAAAGAATTCAAACATTTCAGAGGATTTTGTTGTGTGTATGTTTAGGAATTGGCTTTTATTTGTACTTGAATCTTCAAAGTTGGACAAGGATAATGAATGTGGATAGTCATATAACTGTAGTGAAATAGATTATTTGTCCATTGTCATATCTGTTCACTTCCCAGGTGTCACAGTTTAGGGTCAGGGCAGCCCAATAGACCTGTTACAGACATTTTCTGTTAACACCCCTCCCTTCCCATGGGGAAGAGAAAGGGAATAAAGGAGAGAGACTGAGCGATTAGAAAAGGAAACTAGAACAACTGTAATGAAAAAGAAAATAACAATATTGGAAGACATGTAAATATATACAAAACCTTCATCAACGCCACGCCATCCCCCCATGGCAATTACATCACCATCACCACTGATGTTATGGAGCAGACACTGGGAGAGTCCCACCTGGGCCCAGCAGCAGACAGGAGCTGTATTATGGTACCATATTCAGGAACACACAGATCGGGATCAAAGGTGGAAGAGACACAGTCCTCCTTGGGTGCCAGCGAATGAAAGAACAAGAAAAAAGCCAGAATAGCTGAGACAAAACCTTGACCCTCCCTCAGCTTAATGCCAAATATGATGTTTATGGGCTGGAATACCTCGCTAGTCACTTTGGGGTCACCTGTCCTGTCCACTCCTCCCTGCAATTGCGGCCGGTCACTTTCTGCACCCCTCAACGTGGTGGACAAGATCCAGCAGTGGCCTTGGTCTGCACACCAACCCTTATACTAAAGGTAGCAACACTAAACATGGGGTGTTATTATTCCCAGAAGCAGACTGTGAAAAATAGGCTGCTAACTTCAGACATTGCAGTTAGTTAGAAGAAATGAGCTGAAAAGTAAAATCACCAAACAGAATTTTCTGCTCTTACACAAACCAGGACACCATATGATCTTAATGTGCTCCCTGTAGTGCTACCAGGAGGGACAGCACTTTGTTATAGGAGGTGAAGTACTGCTGTTCTCTGGAAACATCACCCAGGGCAGCATCCCAATATGACAGCTTTTTTTTTTTCACATTAAAATTCCAGTGGATTTTAATAAACTGAAGCAATAAGATTAAGGTATGTTTATTTCTCATTTCATAGTCTCCTTGCATGCAAATAAAATAGACTAGAATAACTTTTTTTTTTTTTTTTTTTAGCTGAAAACATGCATATGAATGCTAATACATGTCTGTGTGCTTACATTTAGCTTTTGTTGCCTTAATTCAGTGTCGATTTACCACAGATATATTTATAGTCACAAGTAGCTACATTTATATACAAAAAGACCACAATTGGGATTGTTTCATTTGCCATCATGATATGCTCTCATAACTCAGTTCTTTTAGCTGTAAATAATCGCAGTTTGTTGATAAATTATTTGCACAGAGATCTTACATTTTTAAAATGTGACCTCCAAGTATGTTAGCACATGTGGGCATTTTTTTTTTAACTTATCAATTCCCAGAATCCTTAAAAAATATCTGATTTTACCTCCCAAAGACACTCTAGCTATTATGGAAGCTCTGCTGTACCTTTCTTATCAGAGCTCTCTCAGTTGAAAACACTTAGATTTGATGAAGGTATGGTTGTGTTGAAGAGGGAAGACATCTGTATTTTTCAGACTAGTGTGGAAGGCTTTCTTCATGACCACTTATACTTTTTAGAAGCCCATATTGCTATTTCCTCCTCAAAGCAACCATCCCAGTGCCACAGATGTGGTCCTTACTCAGAGATTAACTCAGAGAGAAGGGTGTATTTACAGAGTTGCAGCACCTCTTTCTGCAGCATCTCATTCTTCCTAACAGCTAAGCAGGCTTTATCATGTCCAGGGCTAACAGTGCAAGATGGATGTATCTAGGTAGGAGGGCATTGGCACAAATTGCTCCATCTACCAAATCTGCACTTATTTATCATTTTAAGGGAACTGATTTTGGAATCAAATTCAAGATCAAGAACAAAGCAGAAAGCTAATGCAATGAGAGTCTTAATACATCTTTTTGCAACTATTCAGTATATGCTATTCCTCAGCTCTTCCTGTCTGATTTACATGTGTGTGTGTATGTACCTCTTTTGGAAATGCTAAAGACTTTATTGAGCTTGGGAATGGATCATTTTGATTGTGCATCAGAGTGTGCTTTCTGTACAACACAATTAAGGTGATTAAACCAAATTTAATTCTGTGGACTTTCTGTGTCAAATGCAGATATCATCATCTCTGTTGGGTACACAACCCAAGAGTTTATAAAGTATGTATGTATACTGGAAATACTTGTAGTTGTATTAACATCAGTTTCTCAGCATGATCACTAGCAGATGAGAAAATGTCTTTGCCTTAGCAAGTGTCGTGTTCCTGGAACATAGATAATTTTACTGCAGAACTCTTAGTTAGGTAGACGCAATGAATGCTTGCATCACTAATTTTTCCTCCTTAAGACCACTGAGCTACGAGTTGTGACAGACAGAATAATTGTTTTGACAAAGCTGTTTTGGTTGGGTTTTTTTTTTTTATTGATACAGTCTAAACTAAGTTGTAGTATTCAAAAATTCCCTAGTACGTTTTTCAGGGACAGGTGTCTTTTCCTCTCCACCTAGATGATCTGCTCTGTAATCAGGCAAACATAACTTGCTGCAGTCTATTTATATTAACAGTTTTGGGTAAAATTATCATTGTGTTTACATTTACGTCAGACTATATAGTGCAGCTGGGTCTGCATAACTGTTTGAAGCAGTATTAATGGGCTGTTCCATTCTGAGTTGCAATAACCATTTGTGTGCTCTGGGATGCATGTTAATGTACATTAAGTGATCCGCAAGTAAATATCTTACTGCTGTCATGTTTTGAGCATATAATGATTTCTTACAACTCCTTCTGTTATAACACGTATTTTGTACTTTAGTGAGATGTTATAGAGATGTTTGGTATTTGGCATATATTTACTAACAGCATTCTGTGGTGAAATTAAAAATGCTGAATTTAATCTCTTTTTCCATCCCTTTCTCCAGCACTTAGACCATTAGACAAATACATTGATTATTCCCTTACTGTGGTACTGTTACTGTTCTGTGTTACTTCCTAACTTAACTCGCAGTTTGGCTATAATTCAGCCAGCTGGTATTTCTATTGTTCTTTGCTGTGTGACTAGCAAGGGATGTGGCCTTGCAACCAAGAGTCTTTCCTTAAAAAGCTGATAATAATCAGATTATCTGCTGATACCAGATGCCTTTCTGTATGTATATTTTTCTTTGGCACAAGACATTGTAATGTTAGTATGTTTAGAGTAAAAGAATTACACTGCTTAAAAACTCCATACCACTCACCCTCCCACAAGTCTGTAAACCTGGTATGTGTAGTCTATTTTTTTAAGCTACATGTTTGTCTCAATTTAACTAAGCAAGTAAATTTAGATTTTTTAATACTACTTAATAATACTACTTAATAACAGGAAGGGTTGTCTGGTTATCGAAGAAAAATACTTTTGTAGTGAGGGGAAACAGGGTTTCATAGAGATTAGTGGGAATTTAGGTATATTCTTGCAGCTATCCTAAATATGAAGCATTTTTTCTATTTTGACTTTAATAGCCATCAGCTGTAAATTAAATGTTTTATTAAAATCACACAGATGATTTTCTTTGGGGAAATGATTTTTTAAGGGAATATGTCAAGAGAGTGTGAAGACAAAACTGTATTGGAAAAGGTAATTCTGTGGGTGGTTTGTAAGTTACTGTTTGATGTCCCTATTAATGAGAACCTACTGTAAAATGTCTTATGTAGTTTCTAAAATGTTATGGTTTTATAACTCAGTAATACTAGAATGTCATTTTCTGGCAAAGTCTGATCCATTTTCTTCTCCCTATTCTTTCCAAATCTACTTTGGTTTTAAATTAACTTTTTTGTACCTTTGTTTGGGAAGCTTTACTCCTTCAACTTCCCCACCCTTTCCTTGTAAACAGGGAAATTTGTCCACAAAGTATCAGATATCCCATGCTTTCAAGACACATCTTTTATGATGGGAGAGAGTAATGCCTTTCTAGTTCCTCTGCATGAGGCTGTTGTGGATAAGGAACACTGAAATTCTATGTATATCAAGGAATTTATTCAGTGCTATAACTAATATGTCAGAGTTGTGTTAGCTGTGAAAAGAATGACTTTTCTTAAGTTATGTTGTGCATACTGTTACAGTGAACTGCAGGAGCCAGCTGCCTTCCTCTCCTCTTCTTGCAACCATTTGTTTTCTATGTCCTACACCACACTTGTATTCACTTTCCTTTTCATGCCAATAAAAGCTCTTAATATATAAATGTAGGCTAATGATACCTTCAGCTGGAGCCCAGTAGGTAGGAAGGCCTGAAGATTCTAGTGGTGTGGACAGTAAAGCCTACTCATGAAATACTTATGCCCCAGATAACCTTGTGTTTTGTGCCTTTGCTTCCAAACTAGGCATTGTTTCTCTTCTGCCAAGTTGAAAATAGAATCAAATAATTGCATTAAAGCAAGAGCTGATTATTGGAATATAGATTCAGGAGACTTGTCTTGTTGGAGAGCAGTCACAAAGGCAATTTTGTCTGACAGACATTTTTATGTTTAGGGATGTGGGAAGCTGTCTGCTGTTTGATTTGAAGCCAGCACAATAATGGAGGGTTTTTTTTGTCTGAAGTAGGCATTAGATATAATAGGATTATGCATTGTGTTTATACAGTCCTGGCTTTCATAGCCCTATAATAATGGACAGTTAGTTATTTTTTTTTCTTGTACATTAAAATGGACATTATGGATTAAGTCTGCTAAGATGCAGGTATTTTATATGAAATGTTGTTTTTCTGTCATTTGAAATTATTAGACCATAACAGACATAGAGGTGAGCAAACAGCAAATTATAAACTTTCAGTAGTATATATGCTGTTGTTCGGGTTTGGGTTTTGGGGTTTTTTTTTTTTGTTATTTGTTTTTAAATTCTGTCACTATTTCTGTCTCCAGACAATCACAGTACAACGTGATGGTTGTCAGCACACAGCACATTTGTTCAGGCAGCCTTTTAATAGATCCTTTTGACTGAGGCTTTTAACTGGCTCTTCTATGTGACAGTTGAATAATATCTCTTACAAGCATGTAACAAAGGTGAAGTGCTCAGAATGATGAGTTTTGACCCAGCTCTGTGATTGTCAGTAGATCATGGGAACTGGCATGTGGTGATTGGGTGCTGTAGAAAAGGGAGTCTTAAGAAGTGTGTGTTAAGTAGGTGTTTTGAAGGTCTATGGACAATTTCAAAACTACTAATTTAACTTAGCTGCAACAACTTTGAATCTTTCTCCCATTCATTGTTTGGAAGCTGTCTTTCTGCACCTTGTTTTGCTTGCTGTAGTAAAGGGAGCCCTGGCTGTAGTGCAGCTGTTCCAGTATTTCTACTTTTTCAAACTTTTTTCTTTTTTTTTCCCAGTTGCCTGAAATGAAGAGCAATTCACATGGTACATTGGACCATCACCACTGCACACAGCTATGCAGACTATTGACTTCATCTTGTTACCTCTCTTTTCTGCCTGTTCTCTGAGTGTGAACTGTTGACCTAACATAGTTCACTTGTCAATGCTGAGCTTCTGTAAATCCTCGCTTAATAAAAAGAAGACTTATTCCCACTCCTCTTCTGCTCACATTCTAAAATCCTTACATTTTGGTTACATTATATATTTAGGAATTTTGTTAATAGAATGAAATCTTAGTCAAAGTGCACAGTTCAAAATGGACTCAAAGTGCTTTTCCAGTTCAATGCAGTTCAGTTGTAATGGAGTCATCAACCATTACCCTGCCAACAAAATGAGACAAGGCAGGGTCTCCATAAAGGCCTGTCTGTGCCATGGTTAAATTCATCAGGATGCTCCTGCTCCCTGGAATTGTTTCTGTCACTGTCAGTTCTTGGACATTGACCTGAGGCTGTGCAGGATGTTGCCACTGTTCAGACTCCCCACTTCACTTTATATTTTAGGGTGGATTTTATTAAAGGAATATATGGCTGTCAGCACAGCTGTTTTGGGGAACTTCTTTGGTGCCAGAGTAGAGAAAATGGGAGGTATTTCTGCACAGGCACTCTCTTGTGCTGTTTTTACTTTTTGTGAAGAACTGTTCCAGCATGATTAACTTCATTTGGATTCAAAAACCACATTACCACTTCTCATCTAGGAGGCAGATTATGATAATAGCTGTGTTGCAATGTATTCCTAACTGCCACTTTTCATCATTGGTGGGAAGCAATCAAAGTAAACTCAGGAAGGGCAGTGCCTGTTCTATGAAGAGTTCATAATGAAATAAGAACCCCACTGATGTACCTAAGTGAGGTTTGTGCCTTGAAGCTAAATAGCCATCTCTAATTTCCTACACTGAGTTTTGTATTACTTTACCTACTTGAAGCTATAATTTTAGGGAAGTGACTGAGGAAGAAGGCATTGAATCTTTGTACCCTATGAATTTTTAAAGAGATAGTAAGTGCATATTATTGGTTGAATCTAATTTTTACATGAATATTGATTGCCTGGCATGCATTATAGAAAAGGAGGGAAAAGTCTTTGTTTCTGTAGGACCTACAAGGTGAGAGTTGTTTCTTCAGAATGATAAAATATCATGTGCCAGTATTATAAATTTCAAAGACAGAACTATTTTTTTTTCTGTTATTTTTTTGTTCATTTGCTGTGGTTTAATTAGTTGATAGACCCTTATCTGAGAGTAACTAGAATTTTTTAGCAAGCAATTTCTAAACTTAATGAAGTAAGGAACCATCCTGATGAGTCCTGAGGGAAGATTTTAGCTTTTTAATCATGTTTTGTGACCCTGAAGTAGTGTAAGTGGTTTGAGCGTGAACAGACCTTTGGTTGTAGAACCAAACAGACTATGCAAGAATGTCAGAGATACCATAAATGGTGAAGCAGGGCTGTTCATTGTGCCTCCCAATATAAAATGCAGCTGTCAGACAAGAAGGCTGAAGTAGAAATGAGTGAAGCAGATGTAAGGCAGTCTTGAAAATTATTATAAGAAGTGTAAGTGCAGAAAGATACATAGGAAAAAAAAAAGTCACTGAATAGATTTGAAAGGTCTATGTAGAGTAGTTGGAAGGGAAAACCCCCTAAATTTGTAGACCAGAATGAAGTTTAGCATAGAGAGCTGGAATTTTATGTTTAGCTATCTAGGAAAACTACCTGAAAGCTACAGGGTTTGATTCACCAGAGGTTATATGTACCACTTCAGCTCACATCATTGTTGAAGAAATTTTTATTATTTTTTTCCATAATGAAAGTTCCCCCTTAAGTGCTCGGTAAAGTGAATGCTCTTGTTACTTAAATGCTCATGCCAGCCAAAGAGTCTAGTAGAGTTTCAAGTATTGTAAGAATTTATCTGATTGAAAATGTTTCAAAGTGAGCATTTCAGTGAATGCATATTTCAAATACTTATATATACATACATGTATATGTACATTTATATCATAGACATAGGGGGATGGCCGTGAGCCAACA
>VYZU01084985.1:0-11311 GCA_013401355.1 Ceyx cyanopectus
TTCCCAAAACCACATTTTTATTACATGAAGTCTGACATTACCGATTTTCTAAGAAGCCTAGTCACAGCGGCTTTTTATGGATGGCTGGTGGAGCAGGCTGGGGAAACCAGCCCCTATTTGCTGCTTCTTCTTCCCTGGAGGGTTTCAGTGCCCCAGTAGTGCCACCAGCAGAGTGGCAATCTGCCGTCACAATCCACCACCAGGCCAACTTTCCCCGGGGATTCAGAGCATATATGAACTTCAATTTTATTTTGGGATACATTTACAGGACACAATTGCTCTTAAAGAACCATGAAGAGGAAGAGGAGCTATATTTTTTAATATATCATTTCTTTGGAGAGGACATAAAAGAGAATCTAGACTTCTACTTTTGACTTTTAAGACCTTTTCTGATTGTCATCAAGATGACTGAAGCATGTTTGTTCAATCTTCACTCTTTTATAAATAGGGTTTTAAGAGACGGTTGAGAATTACCAATTGAAAGAAGGAAACAGATGATTTGGAGTATTGAATAGGACAATTAGCAACAAGTTGTCTAGAGATTTGTTAGTATAGTTTTACTTTCTATATATAGATCTATTGGTTTTTATTAACCTGTATTGTATTTGGTCAATCCCATATATTCCTCTCGACCAGTTCCAAAATTAGTACACCACATTAAAAAATTCCATTCAATACTATCATTCATTTTTCCCACTGAAGTGATTTCCCAAGTTCTACTTCTCCTTTCTGTCACTGGTGAATTCAGCCTTTTATAAAACATGCCATGAACTGAAAGAGTGAGATAATCGAAGTACCTAGTATAAAACTCCTGCCCTCTCTAAAACAAATAGAAATTTAACAGCTTTCAAAGGCCATGAGTTCATGAGTCCTGATTTCCATAGTCAATAAACAGGACCTTATTCCCTTCCCTTATTCCCTTGGTACAGGAAGGGAATCAGGACTGATTCCACTGGGTCACATACTTATCTGTGAAGTTTGGATCCCAGCATAGCCTTCAACAGCATAGAGCTACAGTTTGGTTTGGCCCCATTAAACAGTCAAGAATGACTCAGGATCTTAAAATCCAGGTCCAAAATACATTGAAATGAAGCCTTTATCTAAATAAGAACACTCACTCTGACAACAGGTTACACTTTTCAGCACTCAGTTTGGAAATGGATGGGCAAGACTAATTTTACGATGGGACATATATGCCAAGTCCAAAGATGACAGAGGACTCACATTTTCAATGCCTCCTTCTCATTTGCACAAAACATAGCAGCAGTAATAACAACACTCACCACTTCCCTACTGACATGACATAAAATGATAATTGACCTGCGGGGAGGAGCAGACAGGACAGGTGACCCCAAATTGACCAACGAGGTATTCCATCCCATACACGTCATATCCAGTATATAAAGTTTGGGGGTCGAGAGGTTCGTTCTGCTTCTGCTTCTTCTGCTTCTTCTTCTTCTCTCTTGCTCTCTCGCTCTCTTGCTTTGGCTCTCTTGCTTGCTCTTTNGGAGGGGGGTTAAAAGAGAGCGGTCTGTTATCGGTCTGGGGGCTGCCCTGACCCCAAACCGCGACATATCTAAACTGAGGTGTAAGTCCTAGACAGGAAGATGTATAGATAGCCATGGACTACTCCTCACACAGACTCACCTCTGACAATGGCAACATACCGAATTGGCATTTGAAGTCTGAAGTTTTAATTTTATTCATGGACTGTGATCCCCATCGTCCTCTAAAGCAAGGTAATTTAGACAACTTGTATATACAAGTAATTAAGTAGGTATAAATAGCACCAGTGAGCATTTAAGTGTTCTCTTTTCCACTGAGAACAAGACAGTTAAATGAGGTTGTTATTTTTGTCATTTGTAGGAATCAAGTATTATAGATACATGTTAACACAATAGTTAAGATTCTGTCATCATGATTTGATTCACAATATTTCACTTGAGAACTATCAAGATTCATCCGTAGATATAAGGTTATATTAAAATGGAATATTGAAATGATTATGTAAAACACAGTCTCTAGAAGAAAGATATTCATTTGCCCACTCTGCATTATCTGGATAGGCAAAAGGAGGAAATTTTGTGACATATTTATTTAGCCAAATGACTCGGGCTTAGCCAAAATGTTCTATCAGTGTATGGTGTAGGAAATTTAAAGCAGCATTTGTAGGTGATATCTTCATGTAGTCAATCATTATATGTTAGCTTCAGTAAGGAAACTTAAATTAATGACACACATTATTACCCTGATTAGGAGAAGTCCATAGGGTTCAGAAAGGCTGCAGGCACCCCTGGTATGTCTAGGTGCAGGCACAGGTCATCCATTATGTTCACACAGTTACCTGCACAGTCACAGCTTCACAGGGATGGAATGTGCTTATAGATTCAATGGGAAGCACTACTCAAGCTGAAAGCATAATGGCCAGGCACTGGTAAGCCAAAGATGTGGTGTTCACCCTGCTTTTTAGACACCCAGAAAATTTAACAGCAGATCACAGTCCTGGGATTATGCTTAGGAACACCATGGTTAACCCAGCACACTCCATCCTTTGGCAATGTAGCCATAGAAAAACTCTTGTTTGGGCACCATGCAGTTTTCATAGAATCATAGAATGCTAGGGGTTGGAAGGGACCTAGAAAGATCATCTAGTCCAACCCCCCTGCCTGAGCAGGATCACCTAGACCAAGTCACCCAGGAACAGATCCAGGTGGGTTTTGAATGTCTCCAGAGATGGAGACTCCCCAACCTCCCTGGGCAGCCCCTTCCAATGCTTTGTCATTCTCACTGTGAAAAAGTGATTTATGCAGGTCATATGAGTCTATGACAGTCAAGGCAGAATCACTTCTGGACAAATTCTGATAATAAAATTATGTACTTAAAGGAGTTGTTTTGGTTTTATTTGTTAGTTTTTAAAGAAAAAGTCTCATTATCTAATCAAACTTAAGACTTTGAGCTGTACTGCTATCGTGAATGCTGGAACCCAAATTGTGTCTACAGTGCACTGGGGGCTCATGTATGCAATCCTCTATCTTACTCTGAGTTTTAGCTTTTGACCTTCAGTGATTTCTATTGGTTAAATAATTTGACTCTCTGATCCTGTGGCTATTGGAATTCTGAGGTTAATTATTGTCCTTGCACAGCACCAAGGCTATTTTTCAACATTCTTCCTGAAGTGGGATGGGGTGGACAAGATCCTGGGCAGGAACAAAAGTGGGATAATGACTGACCAAAGGGATATTCCATACAATATGACATCAGCTGAACTATAAAAGCTAGGAAAAGGAGGAGGAAAGGGAGCACTGGCTTTTTGCCTCCAGAGCAATTGCTATACATTGGGAGCCCTGCTTCCTAAAAAGGGCCAGTAGGAGAAGCTATGTGCTAGACAAAGGCATAGCTTATAAAATAGGAAAGAAAACAATATTGAAAAGTGTTAGGAAGAGTTTTTACCAGAGTTTTCTATCAAGAACTATATACACTCTCCATGTGGATTTCACCTGTAGCCTCACCAGTTGTGAAATTGTAGGAAAGGATTACAGTTACTTTTAAAGAGAAAGTGTTATGTTTGGAAATCATTGTCAAGTACATAAAAGGGAAGGTGTTACTTTTAAAAACAAAATAAATTTTTCTCCTTCACACACTCTTACTATTTCTTAGCTCTATGAAAGCTGGAACAGTGAAATTTTGTCAGTGTAGAAAGAAAAAGCCCTTTTTCATGTTCTCCTCCTTTGCTCGTAGGAAAAAAAAAAATTCTCAGGAAAGTGTTCCTGAGAAAAGCTCTACTTTACCAGTTGTACCTGTGCAAAAAAAAAAAAAAAAAAAAAGATTAAAGGAATTGTCAAAACTTATAATGTTGACAGCAGAGTAAAAAATATAAACTTATTTTATCTGATTTTTACCTCTCCCTAGTGTTCTTTTTGCTGTCTCTTCTACAAATCAAGCACCCATTTAAAAATGTTCCCTTAAGTTGAGTAAGAGCAGGATCTGGCAAAAGTGTAAAAAGATCCTGCAGAGTTCAAGAGATGTTTAATAAAACCTCTTTTCGAATCATCCTGAAACTGTAATTGAAGATTTCATCAAAACCATTTGCTAGTCACTGATGCCTTTTAGCTGATGAATTGCCACAGACAATACATACTAATGTTTGCTCATAGCAAATGAAAGATACTTATCTCTTCCTCCAGCCAAACCCTTCTGTCATATTTCCTATGTTATTGTACACCGTACAATTTCTTGTCATGTCTACACTGACACTTGGCATATTGAGAGACAGCAATGACATAAAAATCAGCTCCTGTAATCCCCAACTTCTGCTTTTGTAACAAGAGTTCAAGCTGAAAAAATAACTTTGTCCTGAAATCTCAGCTTCAAAAGTCTCAGTGGAGTTTCTCAGGAAAGAAAGAAGAAATCCAAAAACCAGACAATATGACACAAGTTTTTCAAATGGATTTGTATACCATTGCTTTTAAACAAGAACACAGAAAGTTGTGATTTGTCCTTCCATTGGACAACATCCTCATTGCCGCTTTACTTTCCCAGTGTCTCAGCTAAGCCCTTTGGAGAGAGGCATCATCATCATCAGAGAGATAGTGTAACCAGGGAGGTGGGTGGTACACTGCCAGCAAAGAGGTAACAAGTGCCAGTTGACATCACTGATGTGCCTAAATGAGCAGAAAAATGGGTTTTGGTAGACCACAGTGTTTTGCTCACTCTCTCAGGAGGGTTTTCAGGTGAAAGAGTAAAATACAACAGAAGGTAACTGTGAGATGACTTCAAAAAATGTTACCAACAGATAACTATTAGTAAGATAACTATTTATCTTATTATCTTCCTTCTCTTGCCTGACAGGGTGCACAGGCAGACATTTTACTCCCACACAGCAGGTGTCCTAGACAACTTGCATGAGGGCACTGGAAGGATCACCTTCTCATCAGTTCGACACTTGATTCTCACTTGAGCAGCAAAGTCTCTGCTCCTAATCCAATTTGAGCCCTGTGTTCAGGCATGGACCCCACACCAGATTCACTGCAAGCAGGTTCCCTGACAAAGCAGGTGGTTTGCAGCCAAGTGAGGGTTTAGGATTTTGAAGGGTGGGGAAAAACACCTAAGCAAATCTGTCCACTGTAATAAAGAATGCAGTCCAGTACACTAAACTGATTAGTGTGATCCTGAACTGTAACTTAACACAGCTGCCAGGTTTTCATCACCATAGATACTAGAAAACACCTATTTTTCCTCAGTCTTTTTCCTGCCTAGCAAATCTCAAGGTGAAGTTACATTTTTATGAGCTGTGACAATTCAATTAATGATCATCCTCTAGGCAAGGAGACCAACCTGGAGCTGCACAAGCTCTTTCCGGAGTTCTCTTTAATCAGCACCAAAGTGAAGTCAGTAGGGTTTGAGCTCCAGCAGAGCTGGTATTAGCTTTGAACCAAACAAAATTGGTAATTGATCAGCCCTCAGTGAAAGAGGTGTCTGGGTTTTGATTGCTTCCACTGGGATTGATAAAAGAGAAAGTGGCAATCAGACAGCCTTTGGATTTACATAGAAGATTTTAATGTTGCACAAGGAAAGAAAACCAGAATGTGATTATGTGTACTAGTTCTGTGCTTGGAGCACACTGACACACACAGACGCCTGACTGTGCAGTGAAATTTGAGTAGACTTACTATCCTAGGCTTCTTAGAAAGCCTGTATTGTCAGACTTTACATAATAAAAATGTGGTTTTGGGAAAGTGCAGACAGAATATGGTGCTGAACATGATACAGGGCCCTGACTAATCTGTGCCACCTCCATATCAGAAGGCTTTGAGCAGTTTTTCTGCTTTCACCAAAGGAAGAGCTGTACTATCATCTGCAGCCTCAGCTATTTTAGAAAGTTTTGCATTTACAATCAGTAAGTTAAAAACAGTTACAAAGCACTGAGTATGTACTTCTGGAAAGCATCTCTTAACCATGATATGAAATCCTGTCTTCAGTCAGGTTTCACTCTTACCTAATGCAATTTTGACAATTTATCTTCATTTTTCCAATGTATTTTGCCTGTGTAACTGCAAAACACAGAAAGATGCTCTCCTCAACACTGGCACCCAAATTGTGTCTACAGTGCACTGGGGGCTCATGTATGAAATCCTGTATTGTACTCTGAGTTTTAGCTTTTGATCTTCAGCCACCATCTTCTTTATTCCAAAAGCTCCCCAGCACACCNACACCCCAGCCCTGACTGGCCCAGTCCCACCCCCACAGGCAGGGAAAAAAATAAAAGTTTTTTTAAAGGGGAGTTGCTACACCTTGACACCATGATATGAAATCCTGCCTTCAGTCAGGTTTCACTCTTACCTAATGTAATTTTGACAATTTGTCTTCATTTTTCCAATGTATTTTGCCTGTGTAACTGCAAAACACAGGAAGATGCTCAGGTCTTCTAAACTGTTTTTTGCAAACTGAAAGATAAAAAAGTTAAATGGGTGAAAAATTATTTAAATCACCCTTGGACGTAGGAGCCCCTCTTTGCTATCATACATTTCTACAGCATGATGATGGATTTTTTTTTCTACGTTGCATATTTCGTTCTTTCCCAATTCCTTTGCACATTTAAGAACACAGGAAACCAAGGAAATAAATTATTTATCTTGGTTAATTCTATCTTGTAATTTCATCCCACACAAAGTATTTCCTTTGTCCAGTGCTTCCATAACTCTATTTCAAGTTAATGAGGAAAGATTACTTTAAAAAGTCTGTATTTTCAGAGCTTTTGAATGTAATGTTTGTCCGAGTTCTTTCCAGAGTGCCATGTAAATTGAACAGAGTACCAGAGACTTCCCTCATACTTTGGAAGGTATAAATGCCTACATTTTGGATATGAAATCTTTAGCAAAAAATAAGATAATTGGCTACATGTATTCATCACAGAAAGTCAGATAAGTGTTCTGAATATCCACCAGACATGTTAGCAGGCTGATGATTTAAACATGTTTTTCTGACATAATTAAGAAAGTACTTTTTGGGAGACCTCATCACACTGTAACAGTAATTGGATATGCAGACTGTGTTAAAAACAATAGAGTGTTTTGTTCACTTAGTCAGAGTTTTGTTCACTTAGTCAGAGGGAGTAAGAAGGAAGATAAGGGATACATATCACGTGTGATCATGTCCTTGCTCAATATATACTTGCTTTGTTCAAAATGTACTTGCTTTGCCAAATCACGTATGATTATGTCCTTGCTCAATATATACTTGCTTTGCTCAAAATGTACTTGCTTTGCTAAAAAGTTGCAATTTAGGAAGCTAAGCAAATCTACAACACCACGTAAGGGAAGACAAGCCAGAAGATGCCTGAGGAAGACTACCAATCTTCATCACAACGACCACCAGGAGGCAGAAAAAGACCCCCTAGCAACATACCGCACACGCGCAGCATACTCTGGAAGGATGCATCGGGACCTACTATAAAAAGGGGACTAACACTTGATTGGTTGCGGCAGTTGATGGAGCCTGTATATGACTATAGACTCCCCTGTCGCCCAGCGCTGATATTTGCCTAACACCTTGCCTGCTATAATTAATAAAATTCCTAATCTGACTATGCCGATTTGGTGTGAATCAAATTTATAACAACTGCAATACCCATTTTTAATTCCAGGTGTAATTAGATATCTTCTGGGACTTGCCTTGGATATATTTTCTTGCTTCTCCTGTATAGTACTTCAGATAAACTGATTTTACATCTCTTTTGTCAGGGAAAGCACTCTAGAATAACCATTAATTTTTGCCATTTAGAATTCTACAGTAATATGATGGATAAATTGGTCTCTGCACTCATCTCTTCACTCTTCTCTCTTCTCTTTGATAAATATCATGCTGCTACCAGTTAATAATAAAGTTGAATTGAATTTAAGGTGCCCTCTGTTAGTAGGGATGTAATAGCAGTTTCACTAAGGCAAGTAAGAACTACTTTGTAAACCAGACTGGCTGCATTAAGAAGTGCTACAAAATTTTATTCAGGCCTGGAACCAGCCCAAACCTCAACATTTCAAATATTTACTTCCTCCCTGCACCACTATTTTTCTCTCTCTTAAGGCGGGGAGTTTCTCTGTGAGGTTATGCTGTGTGAGCTCACCTGCCAAATATTGCTTAATACTTCTGAGAGAAGTGTCTGCATGTTTCAGATTGTCCCAAGGCTTTGGGGGATCACCCAAAAGGGAGTGTCCAAGCAACAAGGTTAGCACCATAGTGACAGACACAGGAGAAGTATCATGGTGGGCAGTCCATGTAAACATGTATGATTTAATGCTTTTGTTTTTTGCAAAGGGATAAAGAAGTGTGAAAAACTAAGCAGGTCATGGTTCAAGAGAACTAAATTGAAGGCATAGCATGTAGGTGTGTGTGTTTCCAAATTTCCATTACAGCCAGCACAGACCTTGGCTATGATTCAGGTCCTTAAACTTTACTTTCTAAAACATTTAAAATGTCCTAGGACACCCCAGAGGCCCTCTACATTTTCTGTATCATACTTATGAAGATGATGTGGGTGTTTCAGGTACTCTAGAGTATCTCAAAAGGTTCCAAGTACCTCCTCTGGTCACCTGAACTGAGTTGCATATGCCTGCAGGCATTCAGCATGAACATAGAAATTGAGGGCTCAGTCTTCTGTCTGGGATGTGTTATACTGTCCAGGGTACAGATGGAAACCACATACTGAATGATTGATTATCTTATTTCACAGAAATGATTGACACAAAATCTAGGGCAATCTAGGGCAGAACCTGGAACTGATGCAAAGCATTCCAAATACCAGCCATTGTCCTATCCAGTAAGTGGACAAGGATAGCTACAAGCTGGTTTGAAATTCACATTGCTCGTTGGAATGGTGTGCTGGTCGTGATCCTGCAGTTACAACCTTTTTTTAGCACCTCATCTTTTTTTCATGGATCTTTGAAGCTAATAATTTCTTAATTCTCTATTGTTTTCTGCAATTTAAAATTAATTCAGATGAGAGGAGATGATTGTGCAATTGAAGTGGCACACTTTTGTACAGCATAACAAATTCCCTTATCTGTACTACCATGCAACATCTTCTACACCTTCACTTGAAGTTTTCTTTCTATTTCAGTTGTAATCAGTTGCTTTAGCAGTCTGAAAAACTATCTTATAGGTCACTAGTCCTAATAACACCTATGGTTGGGTTGTAGCAAATCATCACCTGTGGACTAAAAAAGCTGTGAATAAAAATTATCTAATGCATTATTGCAGGTTTGTTCCTAAGCAGTCTTTCCTGGTTTTTGAACATTAGTTATTCAATCAAGTGATAAACATACCACTGTCAAAGTATCCTTGATATCCTTTTATTATAACTTACATCATTTCCAAAAGACAAGAACCTGAAGTGCCATATGTTTCTCTGCATCTGTGAAGGTTATCGTTGCCATATCTAGAAATGGAAGGAAAATGTCATGTCTCCAGGTATATCTTTCCATTTGGATAGCATTTTTTTCCCCTCAAGAATATTTTTAAGGTCTTTGTTCTCAACAGTTTTTCTCCCTCAGATAATGAGATTCTCATCAGATCTTCTGGAGAATATTCCTCAAAACTCTCCCTAATGTCCTAATGTCACTCCTAATGTCATCCTACACAAACCACGACTTTCTACTGTTGCAATTTCTCAAGTGTTTGTCATCATGTTGTCTGCATTGTTGCTTAACCCTGATTCATTTCCTGCACAGTAAATAACTGCAGCTCAACTGTCAGCAATAATAATTTTGTTTCCTTTTTATTAGTTCCCTATCTTTTAAATTAATTTTCATTTCCACTGATATCCCAGCATCACATCACTAGCAGCCACCTCTTAGAGCAGTGTGGACACAGACAATGCTCCTGGCTTGAGTTTTTGCGGACTATGACTGTAACACATCACCACAACCAGAGTGGAAAACAGGGCAGATTTCACAAAGTTTTCTTTGGGTGCCTGCCTTGCAGCAATGATACCAGCTAAGCTCCTGAAAGAGTACAGCCCCATGGATTATAGCTGTACTAATACAGAGAGGTCTCAGTCCCATCAATACTCCTGCACTGGGTCTGGCTCCAGAACAGAGCAAGAATCAGGTCACTCGTGCCTCTTCACACCGCATAGGATGGAGCAGGTATACACCAACCTCAGGTCTCTGGAGCATTTATTCCTGTCCTGTCACCATACTGTAAATTCACAATTAATTTTGTCACCACTATCATGTCCAATCTAACATAGATACTATCAGCGTATTCTCAGCTTTTGCTTATACATTTATATCTAAATATTTACTGTTTCTATGTTTTGCTAACCTATTTAATACAAACATTTCCCCTACATGTTTGCTGGCATTTTCCAAGTGCAGTATTAAGTAATTTTTTAACTGTAGTGCTGACCTCCATCCTCATGCCTTCTTGCCCTGTTCTCAGAGTATTGTTGTGTTTCCTTATTTATAATGTATTATAAACTGGTCCTTTTTTTCCAGAAGTTAAATGAGACCAATATATGATCCAATATGAGGACCAATACTTGCACAGGGGCAAGTCCTAACCCACAGTGTATGCACATATCACAGAGAGGTTTTAGGGTGGCTGTGTTGTGGTGCATCATCATCAAGAGACTGGTGCTAAGCTTCCCACAAAGTCCTTGGTGGCACAAGTCTTTCTTTCCAATCTGAGCCTTTGTTGTAGCAACTTGTTCACTAGAGCGGGCACAAAGCCGTTACCTTATTTATCTTATCACAAGACCTCAGAGGGCATCTTAAGGACCATCCTAGCTGGATGCAAACTAACAATCCACTGCAACAACCTCAACAGACTGATGCTAATCTTACTAGCCTGCAAATGCTCTTTTCTCTATTATTTCCTGTGCTTATGTGTGGTAGAGTTCCTTCCTTTTCACATGAGGCCATGATCTATTTCTCTTTTTTTTCCCAGTTGATCCATTAACCATTTGAAAATTTAATTAAGATTATTTTTGTATTTATGCTGTAATTTTGTAATTGGCATTGCAAGTGTGTGCCATAAACAATGTCTTCACTGGACTAATGAAAATGTCATTGCTGATATATAGTAAACTTTGCCAATAGTTAGTAATGACTACTAGTAGGTTTTGTGTTGTACTGTCACTTCAGCCGAAACTGTCTGAAGCAAATTTTTCATGCTATGATCAGTAAGGAAACCAGTCTAACATCCACTGGAGTCAGTGGAAACCTCTCTGTTCCTTTGGTTGAGCAATGGTCCCATCCCAATAAAAAGTATAAGTACCACTAAATTTAAATTTAATCGGACACCGGATACTCACTCC